>AYEL01079782.1:0-54254 GCA_000484575.1 Olivierus martensii | reverse complement strand
ATAAAATTCTGCTGATAATTGAGACACATTAATCGATTGTTTATCGTTAAATTAACATCTTCCTGAGGATGTTTATATATTACTTTACAAAACTATTTCTTTTATTTATAATTATATTAAATTTATCCTTTTTTTTGTATTATTTATTGGGAGAAGTTTCCATAGCGAACGAGAAACTTCATCCATCTAAACTTCACATTCCTTTTTCTTTTTAATTTCAACTTATCTATTCATATAATTAATAGTTCATCATAAGAGAAAATGTGCACTATACAATTATATAGTTGCGATTCTCACATAATGGTGTAAAATAAATTAATAAAGTTATATAGAACAAGCACTTTCAATCTCAAATCATATCAGGTTGTACAATGAAACACAAATGGCAATAACAGAAGAGAATGTATATTCTCACTGTTTATATCATATTATCATTTATTGTATTTTTTGTATTTATTTAATCATGATGAGTACTACCAAGCCAGTCCAAATTTTGCAAATAATGTTCATATTTTTTAATTTGTTAATATTTGAAAAAAACCTGTAAACCCAAGAACTTGTAAAGCTAGAACTATCTATAATCAGTATTACAATTCAAAAAAAATTATAAAAATCACAAATGTAAAAAAATTAAAATATTTTTAAGATTCTTACTTTTCTAGCCAAATATAATCCAACTTTATGGAGAGCCATGCTAATTATTGGACCATCTTCCTGATGTTCTTCAGCTTCTGGCCAACTTATAGAATATGCTTTATATGTATTATGATTTTCACTATTTATCTATCATTATATAAAATTAAATACAGTAAATTCATTATTATTTTATGAAATATATTTAATTCATATGAAAAATCTCTATATAAGTAGTTCATCATAAGAGAAAATGCGCACTATACAATTATATAGTTGCGATTCTCACATAATGGTGTAAAATAAATTAAAGTTATAGTTCATCATAAGAGAAAATGCGCACTATACAATTATATAGTTGCGATTCTCACATAATGATGTAAAATAAATTAATAAAGTTATATAGAACAAGCACTTTCAATCTCAAATCATAGAGATCATTATCAGGTTGTACAATGAAACACAAATGGCAATAACAGAAGAGAATGTATATTCTCACTGTTTATATCATATCATCATTTATTGTATTTTTTGTATTTATTTAATCATGATGAGTACTACCAAGCCAGTCCAAATTTTGCAAATAATGTTCATATTTTTTAATTTGTTAATATTTGAAAAAAACCTGTAAACCCAAGAACTTGTAAAGCTAGAACTATCTATAATCAGTATTACAATTCAAAATAATTATAAAAATCAGAAATGTAAAAAAATTAAAATATTTTTAAGATTCTTACTTTTCTAGCCAAATATAATCCAACTTTATGGAGAGCCATGCTAATTATTGGACCATCTTCCTGATGTTCTTCAGCTTCTGGCCAACTTATAGAATATGCTTTATATGTATTATGATTTTCACTATTTATCTATCATTATATAAAATTAAATACAGTAAATTCATTATTATTTTATGAAATATATTTAATTCATATGAAAAATTTCTATATAAAATATAGAGATTATATTATATAAAATTACTATAATATAATATGTAACAAAATTTTAACTTTTTACCTCCTTCCATTAATTAACCATCAAGACTTATCCTGATTTTATTGTATCAAAATACAGCTTTTTTTTATTTAAAATATAACAACACTTTACAAATATTTGCTTTTTGCATTTTCTCTATAATGTGCTTAGAATATTATTTCATTTCTGCCATAATATTTGCATCAGGACTTTTCATCAAATGGAAACTGACAAAATTCAGTGGCCACTGAAATCATGTTACCATATAATACAGGAAGCATCCATAAATTACATCATGCCCTTAGGGAAGGAAGGGGATATTAGATTTGTGACAATAAATAACATAAGAGAGGAAGGGGTCATAATTGTAAGTTCACATTGTAAAAATGGCTTGAATTTTACATTTCTATATTGGAACTAAAAGATATTTTTTATTAAATGTAAAATACACATGCTTCTCAAGTTATGAACTTAATTCATATGTTAAGTTTTGTTCGTAACTTGAAAACTGCTATTATTTTATCTTCAAAAATACTGAAATAATTTTTTGGTGTAATCATCGCTATCTTGAAATATTGCCATAAAATGTAAAATAACTGTGTAATTTTGCATTATATTGCTAGAGCATTCTGCTATCATCATGTTTAAAATTCTCAAAGAATTTTTGAAATTTTCTGAATTATTTGAAAATGAAGTTTTACATTTGTAAGTATGAATGTTTGTAGGTCAAGAACTCATGTATTTATGCTTAATTAATCAAAAAATAAAGATTGTAGTATAAATATTTGGAGATATATTTGTTATAAAACAAAGCATATCTAGTTTTAAGGCATTTATATCAAATTGTTAGAAGATTTATTTGGAAGATAATTAATATATGTAATAAAGTATCAGTAAAATAAATTCTATTTTCTATTATTTTATATATATTTTTGCCTTACACAAAATCAGAGAAAAAATTTTTAGTTAGAAGAAAGATTTATTTGGAAGATAATTAATATATATAATAAAGTATCAGTAAAATAAATTCTATTTTCTATTATCTTATATATATTTTTGCCTTACACAAAATCAGAGAAAAATTTTTTAGTTAGAAGAGGAAGGAGTCTTCTAATTGGTGACATCTAGGGATTGTTTCCCGGGATCCTGGAATTCCGAGATCCCGGTTGATTTTGGCTGAGGGATTTATGCCAAGATTTCCCAGTCTGAATTACTAACTTAAATAATCAATACTTACAGTCATACACTATTAAACACACAATATATATATATATATTTCAGTGTTTGAGAAAATTTGAATAATTAGGTTAATGAAAATTGTTTAAGTAATTTGTAACATTTGAAATTTACACGGTAACTCATCTTGGGTTTTCTTCTTCTGAATCATCACAATTTGATACGTCACATTTCAACTGCGAGGAAAAGAATGATGCAGAGAGCAAAAGACAACCGAGTGAACAGCCGAGTGCTCTTTGTGAGAAATTGGCATGTCATCAAAAAACAAACTGAACGTACGTCACATTTCAACTGCGAGGAAAAGAATGATGCAGAGAGCAAAAGACAACCGAGTGCTCTTTGTGAGAAATTGGCAGGTCATCAAAAAACAAACTGAATGTGTTTCTAAATGAAGCTGAAGTTCAATAACTTGCAAAGAATATATCCAATAAGTTTGAAATCTTTGAAGCAACTGGTGAAAAAACAACAAATATAATAAAATTATGGACACTTATATCCAATAAGTTTGAAATCTTTGAAGCAACTGGTGAAAAAACAACAAATATAATAAAATTAATGGACACACTCAAATCTATAACACCAACAAGCTGAAAGATCTTTTTTGGCTGCAAGACTATTTATAACCAAACTTAGAACTAGATTCAGCAATAAAAGTGTAAATTGCCTGTGTTTCTTACACTCATATTAAATTTCAATTGCCAAATCAGTCTCAAAATAAACTAAAGTTAAATAAATTTTTTTAATAATGTAATCATTACTCAGTACTCACTAGTCTGTCATGGTTTAAAAACAAAATGTTAATTTTCTGAAAAGTAAATTTTGAATTCATTTCAATTTGTAATTTAAATATATATATATATATGAATAGATGAATAGATAAAATACTGTGAAATTTTCAGTTTTAATTCCATCTACAAAAATCTCTGGAAATCCTGGGATCCCGGGAAAAGAACATTTTTTATCCCAGAATCACCAAAATCCAGGAAGAAGACAATCACTAGTGACATCATGATCAGAGGATCAAGCTTGATATAATAAAAAAATGATGAAAGGGAGAGAGGAGAGATCAAAAAGTGTTTGAAATATCATGATGTAGTGTATTAATGCTTTCACACACAATTTTGTTTGCATCATTATATTTCACTATATTAAAAATTCATTTTTTATAAGTGGAAAAATTTAAATGACTGTTTTTCAATTATAATCAAAATACAAGTGTTTTTCAAGTTATAAACATTTTAGTTACAAACAGTTAGTAAAATTTCATTTTCAAATCCCAGAAAATTTCAAGAGTTTCAAATATTCTGATAGCAATATGGTCTAATAGCAAATATAATGTAAAATTACACAGTTACTTAACATATCACAGAAATATTTCAAGATGGCAGTGATTACAGAAAAAAAAATCACTTTATAATCAGAAATTTTTATTTAAATCTGTGAAATAAACATCTAATTATTCTAATTATGAAATACATTACAAAATACAATAACTTATATAAAATGATTTCAGTACTTTTTGGGGCTACATAACAATAGTATTAAAATTACAAACAAATAAAAATTGTAATATCTAAAGATTCCACAGAGCTTTCACCAAACCCTTCATGTCACAATCATTTATATTCAAATCTCTGAAATACAAATCTTCTAATTAGTCAAATCAATAACATATATTATGTACAGTATTTTGGTATCACTGGAGAGAAAGAGTAAATTTTGAATTTACAAATAAAACTCATTAAATGCATTATGTTTATAAATAGAGGAATAATTGTATAATATTATATATATTTTTCTTTAATTGTGTACATAGCTATATAGTACATTGTGAGGAAGTTGAACTCGCCTCTGTCCCATTTTTTATTTTATTATGCACTCTATTATTTATTTATCGTTATTTTCTTATATGATTTATTATGCACTCTATTATTTATTTATCGTTATTTTCCTATATACTAACGTATTATATTTTAAATTATTTATCGTTTCCTATATATACGCATTATATTTTAGTTTAAAAGTTAACTTACTTCCCACGTTCTCCGCCTTCGTATTATATTTTAGTTTAAAAGTTAACTTACTTGCACCTTCTCCGTCCTAATTATATTTTAGTTTAAAAGTTAACTTACTTCCACCTTCTCCATCATAAACGCACTCTATTATTTATTTATCGTTATTTTCCTATATGCTAACGTATATTTAGTTTAAAAGTTAACTTACTTCCCACGTTCTCCGCCTCCATCGTTAGCAATCACAAGTCTATTATTTATTTATCGTTATTTTCCTATATGCTAACGTATTATATAGTTAAAAAGTTAACTTACTTCCACCTTCTCTGTCGTAGTTGGCAATCACGTGTTACAGAATCGGAACCCGTCTCCGGTTTTAGTTTAAAAGTTAACTTACTTCCACCTTCTCTGTCGTAGTTGGCAATCACGTGTTACGGAATCGGAACCCGTCTCCGGAAGAGCTATTGCGCATATGTGATTCGGCAGCATAATTAGAACTAATCTAACTGGAGATTATTAAGTGGCAGGGCATTCCGGTACCCATCACAGATGGCTCACACCTCTGATGAGGTTAGCCATCAGATGAAGGACCAATCCTGGATTCAAAATCCTGGTGAATACGAAACTATAGACTGATCCAGGATCGTAGTTGTACTCGATCTCGATCCTGTTTGGTGAATACGGCCGTTAGTCGCCTTTTACGACACACGGGGTCAGACGGCGGGCAAATTCTAACCCTTTACCCACAGGGGAGGAAGTCAAAATAGTATATAACGAGGTTCAGTGAGCTGGCTTCGAACTCTTTCCAAAAGAACTTCTGAACGTTTGGGAATCGGGAATTGAATCTGATCCTTTGACTAGTGTAAGCCAGCGGTTTACCATATTGCCATCCGATTTTACTTTTTTATCTTCATTGAATTTTCAAATATTTTTAACGCTGCTATAAAAAGTAATTAAAATCATAAAAAGTTGTGTCATTTTCGTTTTTGCTGTTAATATAATGATATTAATAAACATTATTGAAACTATCTAAGAAATGACATAAGAATATGTAAAAATCAGCAGAAAACTAGGGTTGCATATATTGTATATCTAAGAAAGACAAAGCAATATTTTATTGATATAATTTTGCCATTAATCATGTAACCGAAGTAGATAATATGATAATAACGACACAGTATGTATAATCTTGGGAAAAATGTTTCTATAACTTTGATGGCAATATCATGAAGAAAATAAATTAAATAACAAATTTTAATGCATTATCTTCGGAAGATATATTAAACTATAAAGAAATACGGTATTATATACTATATGGACTTCCTCCCCTGTGGGTAAAGGATTAGAATTTGCCCGCCGTCTGACCCCGTGTGTCGTAAAAGGCGACTAACGGCCGTATTCACCAAACAGGATCGAGATCGAGTACAACTACGATCCTGGATCAGTCTATAGTTTCGTATTCACCAGGATTTTGAATCCAGGATTGGACACAAAACTTGATCCCGATCTTGATCCAACAGTTTGTTCGGATTGAAGTAAGGATCGAGATCGACTCATGCGCAGTTTTGTAAGTTTTAAAGAAAAATATTTCTAATAATACTTCTTTTTCAAATATAGTAAATATTTGTTTTTTGTTTTTTTTTTCCATGGTAAGAATACACAAAATTTAACAGCTATAATTTTATAAGTTTCTGAAAGTACTCCAGTTTCAGCATGACATCATTAGCACGTGATATTTTAAACCAATAATAAAACCTCCATATTACCCGATGAAGAAGAAGAAGTGTATGCTTCATATTCTTACTGTTATAACATGAAAATGCAATTTCTAACAAAAAGTAGTTATTGAAATTACAAATATTACCCGATGAAGAAGAAGAAGTGTATGCTTCATATTCTTACTGTTATAACATGAAAACGCAATTTCTAACAAAAAGTAGTTATTGAAATTACAAAAAAAAAACACAGTATAAATAATCTTTCAGAAATTCAAGAGAATAATTACCAGAACTTAAAAGTTGGTGAAAAAATAAAACATAATTCTCGTCTGGTTTTCAATGAACATAGAGAAAAAACTCAAATTGGTGAAAAACATTAAAGAATTGGCAAGAATTCATTAGGACAAGATTAAATTATGAAATACATAGCATAGCGCCATCCTGCTCTGGTTTTCAATGAACATAGAGAAAAAACTCAAATTGGTGAAAAACATTAAAGAATTGACAAGAATTCATTAGGACAAGATTAAATTATAAAATACATAGCATAGCGCCATCCTACGATTCCCAAACGTTCAGAAGTTCTTTTGGAAAGAGTTCGAAGCCAGCTCACTGAACCTCATCCATCATCTGATGGCTAACCCCATCAGAGGTGTGAGCCATCTGTGATGGGTACCGGAATGTCCTGCCACTTAATAATCTCCAGTTAGATTAGTTCTAATTATGCTGCCGAATCACATATGCGATACATGTGACGGCTGCCACTTCAGAGTCCATCACAGGCCAACGAACATTCATGATGGAGATTCGAGTCAATCAAGTTTAAAAAGGGATTCGAGCCAATCCTGGAACTTCAAAGTAAGAACATCTTGCTGACAACATCCACTTAAAAAGCGGCGTAAAAAACGAATATTTTTTTACTCGTCATTCATGATGGAGATTCGAGTCAATCAAGTTTAAAAAGGGATTCGAGCCAATCCTGGAATTTCAAAGTAAGAACATCTTGCTGACAACATCTACTTAAAAAGCGGCGTAAAAAACGAATATTTTTTTATTCGTTTTTTTCTTAAAAACGCGAGGAATTTAAATAAACTTGTCATGAGAAAAAAGGTAGAAAGTGACTTAAAATAAATATAATGAAGTATTAATTTCCTTATTTATTCATTGGTCTCATAATTCTCTCTTGATTTATGCCGCTTCTCAACTGGTAATTACGAATTAGGGATCTCCCATTGCCGGCAAATACCAGTAGTTAGTTTGGCTGTTACACGAAGAATAGGTTCAACGGTACTTAGTAAGCAGCATCATGTGTTGACCACTCATAAAATTCGGCCGGATGGCTGGAATGAAAGCATACTATGCGTCCACCCTAGAAGATCCGAGTTTAATTCCTGGTTCCACAAATCTAATTTTTTTTCAGGAAGGATGCGAATCCTGTTCGTTGAATCCCCAGGGATGCGGGAAGCCTATCATTGGAATGGAAATGCCCCACCGCTTAGTAATCACCGAATGGAAAGCGGCGTTAAACCACATAAAAAAGAAAGAGAGACTTTTCATGAAAAATCAGCAGGTATAAAATCAGGATCATTAAAGAAATCAAAGACACTAAGTGACAATCCAGAATTGAATTCAGATCTTTTAGATGGAATCAAAACTTTTGTTAAATTAAAAAATATCAGATGCAAATTATTTTATACGCAGTTATTCATGAAGTAAGGGCCTTTTATACGGCCGGATGGTCGTGACAAAATGTTGTCTTGTCACTTGAAAAACTCGGATCTCTAATCTGACAGACCCGATTTATTGAATCCTATCCTCAACATTTCAATTAACCGCATCAAAATGTTAGTGGCCCTTGGTGGGATTTAAAATAGCTTCGCCCGTTAGTATTCAACAGCAGTATTTTATTATATCTGTTTTTAATTAATACATTGTTTTTTTAAAACTTTAGTTTCTCAATGGATAAATAATAAGGATGACATTATTCCAGAACATATTACGAACTGCTCACATCTGTAACGATATGAACAATTTGTAGTATCTAAGCAATCCATAATGATGTGAGTACTCGCATCATTACAAATGTAAGAAGTTCTTATTGGGAAGATGGAAGCCGCAGAGCAATGAACCAAATCGGGCCCTGATAAATGAAACTTTAATGGAGAAGTAGGAAGTGATCTCGAAAGATTTATTTCAGGGGTTCCCAAAGTTTTTCCTAGGTAGGCCAAATTGTAAATTCCAAAATATTTGCCGGGCCAAAAAAGTGTTATGAGAATTATGATGATTATAACGTATACTTTAAAGAATTCTAGAAATCAATTGAAGCACAAACGTAGGAGCACAGATTAGTTGATACAGATGGGACACTTCGCTTATTCGAAAGTGCTGCCATTATTGGCAGTAGGGCTATCTTGTGTTGATACAGATGGGACACTTCGCTTATTCGAAAGTGCTGCCATTATTGGCAGTAGGGCTACCTTGTGTTATCATGGGCGTTACTCATTTCACTTTTGTTGTAGATAGTGGAAGATCCGTTATTATTGTTTCTACGAATCGTATAGCAGTTTTATTACAAAAAAACTTTTATAATTAAAACTTTCAATAGATTAAAACATCATTTTTATTAATAGTTAGTTCATTTCAAGTACTCGCCATAGAGGCGCTTCGTTTGTTTCTTGTATACAATAGAGTCTATGAGAGTGTCCTATCTGTCTCAACTAATCTGTACATAGGAGATTAAAAACAATTTATTTTGGAAAACGTTTTCGGCTATTCGATAGCCGTCATCAGTCGAAACGTTTCGACTGATTCGATAGCCGTCATCAGTCGAAACGTTTCGATTGATTCGATAGCCGAAAACGTTTTCCAAAATAAATTGTTTTTACTCTCCTACGATTGTGCTTCAATTGATTTCTAGAATAGTAATAGTAGGATATATCCTCCGAACGCTTCCTAGCATAAAGGCTTGCTGGCAGAGTGGTGAGAGGAAGAGAGCAGCGTTAGGCAGGTAGAGGTGTGGGCTCAAAGTGGGTCGGTGACAAGTAGAGAACTAAGGTGATAGAGGGAAGGGAGGGTAAGCGAAAGGAGGGGTAGTTAGATAGATAGATAGGGAGGGAGTTAGGTTGTGAATGGGGAAAAAGAGAAGGGAGATTATAAAAAATTTCATAAAATAAAACTTTTTTGGCCGCAAATAGATCGCGCCACGCAAAAAAGCGCGCAGGCGCGCGCTAATCTTTTTCATGCTCCTACGTTTGTGCTTCAATTGATTTCTAGAATTCTTTAAAGTATACGTTATAATCATCATAATTCTTACAAAATGATTATTTAAGTTTACGAATTTTCTATCAATACATAATATTTAATTTTAGACTAAATACCTGTTTATAATGTAAAATCCCTTTCCAAAAATACCTTTAAAATCATCTAATAAAGTAAAATATTTAATATATATCCTTAGACTTATTAACAAAATGCATAACTTTTGTGTGTTATGTATGTATTTGATAATTCTGCTGCTTTCTTACTGCGAAACATCTCTTAAAAATTTCATATTTATAATTTAAGTGAATTAATTAGTATTGCATGTTCATATTGTACCTTTTAATGATGCAGTTATTAACTTACTGGTAACAAGCAATGGACAAAGATAGCAATATCTCATGACAGATCAAATATTGCGTATCTTCCAAGTGACGATCAAATAAATCAGGGGTTCCCAAAGTGTGGCCCGCGGGCCAAATGCGACTCTAAAACCTTAGAAATGCGGCCCGCGATGTCAGATCATCCACCATCTTGACTTCATAGAGATAATTTACATTTTTACAAAATATAAATAAATTTTATCATATAATAAAAATTGTTCAGTTAAAAAAATACATGTATAAGTACTTTGTTTTCATTATTTGGAAGCACTTATATATGCGAAAAAACTTTCTCAATAGTGAGTATTAATAAATCCAAATTGAGATCAAATTAACTGATGAACTTTTACCGGCGGTGTTAAGGTGTATATGCGAAAAAACTTTCTCAATAGTGAGTATTAATAAATCCAAATTGAGATCAAATTAACTGAACTTTTACCGGCGGTGTTAAGGATATATTCAACCGACTTACAAGTTAGAACCAAGACTCAATAATATTATTTAAAAAAATAATTGCACAAATTACACACTTCAGATTGATGAATGTTTTATTTTTCGCGCGCCAGTGACGCCAACAAAAGGCGCCACGCCATATAGGCGCGCGTGCATACCTTTTTACGCGCGCAAGTGAACTTTCGGCCTCTGTAACTCGTAAACTGTTTGACCTTTGACCACTGGTCCTATAGGGGTTATTTTCTGTCTCGACCCCCTATCGATCGGTACCATTTTTGCCGGGCTTTACGAAACATGCAATCTTACCGATGAATTATTGTATGTATACTTTAAATTCTAATGAACAATTTTAAAATTAGTTTAATTTAATTAATTTAATAAATTTAAATTTTGATAACTGTTAAGCCTAATGGAAGTTGGATTTATGTATTTATCACATTTTACAGTATTTTTTAAAAATAAATTATTTAAAATTAAATCTTACCGATGTGTAAGAATTGGCTAAATATTCTATTTATGGAATATTTTTCAAATTAATTATTTACTTCTTTAATAAGTTTGAATTTTAAACAAAATAACAAGAACTCAAAAATTCTCCATCGATACGTTATAATCCAAATTGGATTATAACGTATCGACGGAGAATTTTTAATCAAATTTTAAATTTTCGTTATTTATTTTTTTTTTATTAAAAATTCTTAAGCAATAAAATTAATACATTGCAATCGATAAAATTTATTTTATAATTTTAATAAATTACTAATACATATCGAATTTTTTAGTTTTATTTTTCGTAAATACACGAATGTTTATTGGTCGATTTCATAATTTGAATTTCTTGTTAGCGTTTGATTCGCTTAAATTAAATTTGAAAATATCTCTAGATTTAATTAATTAAATTAAATCCAGAGACATTTAGAAATCTAGATTTTTTTTTCAAACTTGAAGATCATTTTTAAAGAAATCGAATTTCTCAGGAAAAATTGTAGATAATCGTCATAACTTCAGAGTAAATCTGCTAGATATGGTCCCAGTCGTATTTTATGATTTATAGTTTCATCATAATATTGCTGTCAAAACTTCTGTTGCTTTTTTGTTAGCCGAAGGATTTTTGACGCCAACACCATGATGGCAGCACAGATCAAGCAAAATGATACTGGAACCTTCATTTGAAACCATTATTGAAAGGAATTTGATTTGATGTGAAAGATGAAAATTGCCAAATGCCAATCCAAGCGTAGAAATGTTAAATTTAGATTATTAAAGAAAAGAGTGATAAAACATATTACAGTAATGATTATTACTACTGCAGATAGCAACATAAAATAAAAATTATAATTTTAATCTTCAGCTAAAATTAATTAATATATACATTCTATAATTAAAAGTTTAAATATATAAAGTAATATAGGATAAAAATTATATTAATAGATATTCATATATTAACTTTGAATTTGTTTTAATTGAAATTTAGTTCCCAGTTTGTTTCACAGAGAGGAAGAGGGCGCTGCGAAAATATTAAATTTATGTATCAGGTGAGAAATTTGTATCATGGATTGTACGGATATAAAAAATATTGCAACAAATTTAATTAATGTTTTAATTGAAATTTAGTTCCCAGTTTGTTTCACAGAGAGGAAGAGGGCGCTGCGAATATATTAAATTTATGTATCAGGTGAGAAATTTGTATTATGGATTGTACGGATATAAACAATATTGCAACAAATGTAATTATATATCGTATTATAGACCGAAAATGTGAATACTGAATGATTGTGCAAATTATCATAAGAAAACGATTCGTAAATATACAAATAGAACTATTAAAAATAAACTGATAGTAAATTTTAAATTCTTCCTTAGTTCTATAAATAAAAAACATGAGTAAAAGGAAGAAAATTATTGAAAATTCAAATGTTTCTCCAAGTAAGAGCCCATATTTTGTAAATACTATTATTGACACAGAAAAGCCAGAACTTAACATTCCCAGATTAAATTTTATGTTTTATAATATTCCGTGTGTAGACTTAGCACAAAAATTGCTTGGAAAAGTTATTTGTAGAAAATTGGATACAGGAGAAATACTGAAAGGAAGAATTGTAGAAACCGAAAGCTATTTGGGTACTGAAGACAAAGCTTCCCATTCATATAAAGGAAAGAAGACACAAAGAAATGAAGCCATGTTTATGAAAGCTGGAACAATTTATGTTTATACTATTTATGGAATGTATTATTGTCTTAATATATCTAGTGAAGGAGAAGGTGCTGCAGTATTGATAAGATCATTGGAACCCATACAGGGTCTCCAAATAATGAAGTCATATCGGAGTAAGAAAAGACAAAATGAAAAGGAATTAAAAGTTAAAGAATTATGTAATGGACCTTCTAAGCTGTGCCAGGCTTTAGATGTTACAAAGTTATTGAATAAAGATGATATGACAACTAGTAATATATTGTGGATTGAAGATGGTGATGATATATGTGAGAATGATATCATTTCCAGTAAGCGTATAGGGATTTCTAGTGCTGGAGAAGAATGGGCAAATAAGCCTCTTAGATTTTATATTAAAAATAATACATTTGTTAGTATTAGAGACAAAAAAGCAGAAATGTAGAAATATTTAAGAATTTTGTGCATCTTTTATCATTGTTATCTGAAATGCATATTGCATATTTTTTATATTGATGATAATTTGAGATTTTGAAATAACTACAGTAGAAAAAATCAGTTCTCCAAATAAATACAAAATCTACCAGTATATTATAAATGAAATTTAAAGTACAAAAAAGTAATGATCATGAATAAAATTTATAAAAATTTTAAGTGCAATTAGGAATATTACTGTTTTATACTTTTAATATATATACTGTATATTTTTTTAAATCATCCATAGAATGCATATAAAAAAATAGCAAATTTTTATAAGAAATAATGACTGGACTTAAGGAAAAAAGTACTGTAAACTAAACATTCACTTATTTTTCCCAGAAATTAAGTATTGTTATTTATATCAATTGCTGTCATTTTAGAAATTACTTTTAATATATATACTGTATATTTTTTTAAATCATCCATAGAATGCATATAAAAAATAGCAAATTTTTATAAGAAATAATGACTGTACTTCAGGAACAATAATGACTGGACTTAAGGAAAAAAGTACTGTAAACTAAACATTCACTTATTTTTCCCAGAAATTAAGTATTGTTATTTATATCAATTGCTGTCATTTTAGAAATTTGGCTGGTTGATAATGCTGCTGAGTTTACACAAGGATATAAGATATCAGCTCTGAAATAGCTATACAAGTTTGTTTTAGAGTTGATATGTAATAGACATTGAATTCTATAGTTTTTATAAATTTCTCTACCATTTATCCTGAATTTTAATTATTATTTGTAAATACAATAAAATTTAAAATGAAATTTTTTTTATAGCATTAGTTAAATAAGCATATACAATATGAAATTAGTTTTTATAAATTTCTCTACCATTTATCCTGAATTTTAATTATTATTTGTAAATACAAAAAAATTTAAAATGAAATTTTTTTATAGCATTAGTTAAATAAGCATATACAATATGAAATCTATTTAATATGTAATTTTTGAATAATTAAATAACAGATTTCCTTCTATGCAAAACAAAGTGAAGAATGAAAATAATCCAAAATAGATATACAGGTAGTCTTCGACTTATGACTGGAATCTATTCCAATGTCGCTCTCGTAAACCAAGGCATTACTTACGAAACTGATTTTTATGTTATTTGATTTCTGTCTTAATATTTTCATAAATTAAGTTTCTATTTAACTTAAAATGGTTAAAAAAGAAGGCAAGGAAAGCCTTATGTTATTTGATTTCTGTCTTAATATTTTCATAAATTAAGTTTCTATTTAACTTAAAGCTTTCCTTGCCTTCTTTTTTAACCATTTTAAGTTGGAATTTTCATCAGAGTATTTTCTCTTACTGAACATTAGAGAGTTACCACAAGATAATATAATAAGACTTTGCCTGCTGATTAATGGCAATGTGTATACAAAAGCATATACATACATATATCACATTGCAAGTGTAAAGTTGAATTGAAAAATTTTTAATAATAATTTCTGATGACCATAAGTCGAGGACTACCTGTATTGTATTCTACAGCTGAGGAAGAGATATTTTTCTGGTTTTGTTCTTTCTGGGTTGCAATGAACTTTTCTAGATTGATATTTCATAAATACAATATTAGTTTTTGTCTGCCTCTGGCTTTGTTACACTGAAAATTTTATTGTTCTTTCTGAATGCTACACTGGCAGTCTATTTAAATTCATTATTTTATCACCACCTTTAAAACAAATTTTACTGGGGAAATTAAATGTTGCTTTGGGGAAATTTTTTTAATAATAATCTCCTCATATCTGAGAATGGCTTAAATCATTTATTTTTTTTTGCACTAAGTATTCAAAAGATTAATACTGAGTTAATCAGCTGGTTGCAACAAATGAAAAAAAAAGCACAAAGTATTGCAACCTACAGTTTGAAAATGAAAACTTATAAAGTACATTGAATATATGATTTACAAAAATTTTAAGATTAAAGCACTGTAAATTGTGCAATTTAATACACTTAATAAAGAATGAATACTTAATTAAAAAAAACTTAATTATATGATACATATTACAGAATAATACATTTTAGAAAAAGTATTACAATATTAGATTTCAGTGTTAAAAAAATAATATACCCAGATAACTTTACCATGTATAAAATTATTCATAAACAATGTGGGGATATTTTATAATTTTGAAAGTGTAGAAAGAGACCTAAACCATAATATTCATTATCTCAAACTTCAATTGAAAATGATATCCATCCTTCAACATTTCTGTAAAATTTAAAAATTTTTCTAATTTCATAACAAAATCAAAAATTTCTTTTGAATTCTTTAATTTCAACAATAATTTTTTACATATATAAATGCATTTAAAACAAATATAACACACAAATGCTTATGTACAATAAAAAGTAGAGACAATATAATATGAACATATACATAAAACTTTGTAAAACAAGATTTTGCATATTTACAGTTTTAAATTTTTGGAATGGCATGAATTTTAATTTGATTTTAAATTATTATTGGCACTTTAATTGCATAAGTTAAAAACACAAAAGAGAAAAACTTTAAAATACATTTTTCAACCACAACCTATACAGTAAATTTTATATATACATATAAAATGCTAATTTATTTAATGATTTAATTGTTCTATTTGGTCTTCATCCATGTTCTCATCTTCATCACTTGTGATATCAGGATCATTGATTTGTGCTTCACATTTAGGGCATGTACAAGTAAATAAATAATTTTCCCTGTGTAAAGATAAGTAAATACTATTACTTAATATTTGATCTACAAACAAATATCTTCAAAATAAACTCACCTCAGCAATTTTATTCTACTATGCCTACTTCTGTTACGGGCACATTCGTCCAAGTATGACACAAGTATTTCCTAAAATATGAAAAAGTTAAAATAGGATTTTTTCAAGCAAGAATATTGCAACAACTTTTCCCTCCCAATTATATATCATATTGGGATATTAAAAAATTAGCTGCATTTTATTATTGTCTGCCTGCGAAATCAGAAGATCATATTAATCAACTAATATTAGTGACAGACAACATTTAAGAGTATTTTTAATTCACAATATAAAATATAAAAAAGGAAATTTAAGTAAGGTATATTAAGTACAGAATAAACAATATTATGCATATTAAATTTTAATGTAAATACGAGCTATTAAAATTATTAATAATAATAATAAATACACTAATTCAGTGGTTCTCAAGCAAATTTTTTTTGACACCAGCAACCTTTCTCATATTTTAAAAATAAATTTTTGTCATACTATGTGAAAATAAATACTGGTTTGGCAGTACTCCTCATGATTGAATAAATACAAGAAAAATCAATATACAATATTGAATATTGTGTTTTCTTGTATAATTTTAAAATAAATATGATTTATGGATTTCTATTTTAAAAAATATATTTATTGCATTTATAAAAATAGAAAATTAATGCAGTTGTATCTATTTTCCTTAAATATTTTAAATCCACTTACACATTAAAGCATTTTCTTGTGGCTGAACTAACTGATATGCTTTGTAAAATTGAATAGAAATCAATAGAATATATCTATAAACTATAACATTCTGTTAGGGGAAAGTGTAATAGATTTGTGACAATAAATGGTGTGGAGGAAGGAATCATGCAAATTATGATGTAAAATTTGATTTTTATAGTATGGCATTTCTATGACTTTTAAAGTTTCCTTTATAAAATATATTATTTATTCTAATTTTTTAGCAATTAAATTGTAATATATTTGTTATAAAATATAAAAAATGCATCTAGTTCAGTTGTTTGAAACTTATAAAATTCAAATAAACTAAAATAAATTGAAAGTATAGAAGTAAAATGATTCTCATTTTCTACTTTATGCATTTTTATATAAAAAAAAAAAAAAAAAATTAGAGAAAAACTATTTAAACAGGAAGAGGGTCTTCAAATGTGAGGACTTACAGGGTTAGGAATGTAATTTTGAAAGAAAAAAAATCATTTCTTGACATTACTCAGTATCAGTTCAGTACAAAAATGTATTATCAGATATTTTTTGTTTGGAAAATACTTGTATATTTTTAAATAAAAATGATAATTCAAAATATTAATAATTAGCAAACCAGTGCCTAGCACTGCCCAAGGAATTTATGGGTTTAAATGAAACAATGAATGGATTTTCCAACTTTCTATTTAATAATATAAAATTAATTCATAGTTACTTCTAAATCTATATAAAATACAATAGAAATTGTTCTTCAACTGCTTCATTTCATCATAATTGATTATGTATCAATCTATCATGTATCAGTCATAATATCTTTCTCAAGAAGAATCCTATTCCCTCATTTTGTTTTGATAAGTTCTTGCAGATTTCCTATGATTTCATCTTCGACATCTTATATATTGTCATCAACTACACTTGGTAATCATGTTTTGCTATGGGTGAATTTTTTTCTATTCTTTATAATAATTATAAATAAGTATAAATATATGAATAGCAACATATATAATCTCTAACAGATGCAATGAAGTCATATTTAGGTCGCCAAAGCAGACCATCATTTTACAATGTTTTTGATCTGTTTTTTGTTTTACAAAAACCAGTCTAAGTCAGAGAGAAATTTTTGGTATTAATTCTTAAAAATCAAAAAGACTTATTTCATATAGCTTAAATAAATACCATAACAAAACATGAGAATTAATTACTTTAAATACATTTTGACTCCAATAAATTTTCCTTTGTAAATTTAAGAAAAGATTATTTTCTCCTTTTTAGTGTGT
Organism: Olivierus martensii; assembly: GCA_000484575.1. Taxonomy (NCBI): domain Eukaryota; kingdom Metazoa; phylum Arthropoda; class Arachnida; order Scorpiones; family Buthidae; genus Olivierus; species Olivierus martensii. Next base: position 36,193 of record AYEL01079782.1, on the reverse strand, counting down.
TTTGTCCCTTCCCTCTTGATATATCAAAAATATGAATTAATAATAGTTTTAAGTTTAATTATCTTTTGAAACTGATTAAAAATTTAGTATAAATGTATTTATTAATAATACTGAATATTAAGCAAATTATTATAGGTAGACTCATTTTAACTAGAGGATTTCAGTGTTAAAGATATGCTAATTAAAAGCTATTATTATAAAATGGGTCTTCCACTATAAAAATAAATTATTCAACAAATCTGTTGCATGAATTTCATTACATTAATGCAACAAAATTGCCTGATTTTAAGTATCCAAAATTACTTATTATAATATTTTAATTTTATAAGTTCTTTCCATAAGAACTTATTCTATAATTGCAATCACAGAATGAACTGTTATTAATTTAAATAATTGAATCCTTTGATTACTGATGAAAAAAGTGATTGTGATTATTGAATTTTTTAAATAATCACAAAGTTTTAAATTCAATAAAAACAGCAGACCTAATCAGTTCTTGGAATGAGTTTTTTACATTTAATAAAATATATTCATACTTTGAATAATGTAATTTAAAATTACAAATTTGAAAAAAAAATGGCATAGCTTTTCATCAGAATTTATTTTCATTTTGTTAAAAGTGATAATATAAAATTTCTGGTTTCAAGTGTCATTTTAGATTTTATTATATCAAAATCATTATCCTCATTTTATTACATTAATTTGAGAAGAATATATTTAAGAGATTTTGTTTGCATATTAAATTATCTATTTATGGATTAATTTTTTTATATGTCAAGAATCCTTTTAAAGAAAAATTTTGAAACCTAAGTTATTATAAATTTGAAAACATAACTAACCTCTCCAGGTTCTATATCTCTGATAGCCTCCATTACTAAAGAAAAATTGCTATAGGGAAATGTAGCTTCAGCATTTGGAATGCAACTGTGATTGCCTACAATGATAGACAAGTAATTTAAATCATCAAATAAAATTAATTTCAAAAGAACAAGCATTTACAAACAAAAATTTTTTAGCAAATTTTTTGATAATTATTCTAATACAAGCATTTCTCAAGTTACAAACTTAATTTATACATAAGTTTTGTTCATAATTCAGATATTTCTGTTATTTTGCTTTCAATAATAATGAAATAACTATATTTATATATTGTATTTTGTAATATATTTCACAATTGGATCAATTAGAAATTTCTTATTTCAGAGATATAAATGAAAGTTTTTAATTAGTGCATTTCTGCCATTTTAAAATACTACTATAATATATTAACCATGCAATTTTACATTATATTGGTTGTTAGATTGCTATCAAAATGTTAAAATTTGTCCCCCTTTTTTGAAATTTTCTTAAATTTGAAAATGAAATTTCGTGTATGTAAGTATGAATGTTCATAATTTGAAGAGTTCCTGTATTTATATAAAAAAAATATACATTAGCTTTCAATTTTGACTGCATGAAAGTTTTTATATTTCAACATACTCTCCCATATGATCATATTTATCATTCTTATAGAAATATCAGTGTACCAAAAATTTTAAAATCTAAGACTCAATTAAATTATTGCATTTTTGAATATATTTGTCATTTTAAAACCTTGAAGAGTAATATTCATTAAATAAACAATGTTATACAGGTTGAAAATCAATTTTCCAGACACTGATAATCCAGTATCTGCTTTAATCTATAGTGTGCCATTAACAGCATATGCCATGCATGGCAGGGACAAACAATAGAATTTTACAACTGTAATTTGGCCAATCTTAATTGATTTATTGCAGTTGTATTTATGATTTTCAAAAAAAAGCATAATGAGTTTCTGATCGCATAGTTCCTAAATATTTTCTGGTGGAAATTTTTTATTTTAAAAAAGTTTTTATAGAAATTTGATTGAATATTTTTCTATCAAATTTCTCTCTCTCCCATTCTTTTTATATTCTAGATTACTATATTTATTATTTGGATTATATGTTAAAATAAACTTAATTTTTGAAAAAATTTCAGTAATTAATTTTTTTTTAAAATGAACTATAAAATCTAAAAATTTAAAAATATAATACAGATAATACCAACATTTTGCTTAATTCTATTAAAATAGAAAATATTTTTTATTATTCATTGATTTTTTTACTTCATTTTCAATGTATTTTTGTCAAAAAATGAGAAAAAACTAATGTAAACAAAGATCAGCATTAAAAGAGATATGGCAATTTTATTGTTTTATTGCTGCCACTTTTTTGTGCTAAGCCTATTAACACTCTAGAAAGTATGTTATTGGGAAAGTCAACCATCAGAGAATTCAATTAGAGTAAAGAATATTATAGCTGCTTTTGTATGAGATATGAAGATTTTTATATATGTTTGCTTTTTTATATATAAATTATTTATAAAATATTAAAATAAAATTACTGAAATGAAGAAAAAACATGTTAATAATGACAATATTTCAATAAATATATGTATTTTGAATTATAGCACATATCTTAATATTCATTAAAAACTAAATATTCAAATTTTGATTAGCAATTTTTTGAAAATATAGACTTTCTTCATTCACAGCTTGTATTATTTAGAGAATCAGCCACCATCCAAAAGAAGCAATTAATTTGTTGGATAACTAAATCTTCATATAAAAAAAAATTTTTTTTGGTGATCTCATATGTGAGATAAAAACTTCATATTATTAGAAAAAACAATAACAAAGTGTAAAAATTTCAAAAAGATATGATAATTTTAATCAATCATATATGCTTAATTTTCATTTTTTGCATATTAATTAGGCTTAACTATTAAATTAATCAACCTGTGAATACAATTAATTTGTAACTCTTTTGGCATGCTACAGGTTGGTCCAGACAAAATTATTACAGTACAAATTTCCTGCTATCACTCAACTAATAGACAAGAGATTAGAGCAAATTAAATTGCTAAAAGAAATCAAATAATTTTATTTTAATTGGTTATAAACCACAAAATATATGAAATATGATATCTAAGATAAATAATTGATATTAAATATGATATCTGTGAAAACTTTATAAATGTCCTGGATTCATTTCATTATATTTAATATATTTTGCAGTAATATGTATTTCATTGTATATACCAGGAGTGGCCAAGCTTCATGTCACTACAAGCATATAGGAGAATTTCAAATAGTTGAGAGCAGCAATCAGTTTCTTTCTGATGAGAACCACTATTAAGATTACCCCAAAAAAAAACTGTTGTGGCACTCACTGCCACAACAGTTTTTTTTTTTGGGTAATCTTAATAGTGGTTTCAAAAATTATATTTTACATGCATTTAATTTTGTATAGATGCATATTACTTTCTACAATAAATAATTAAAAAAAAAATAATTTAATCATAATTTTTTTAAGTATTTGCTTCATATTAATTATTGAATTTTATGTTAAGGAGCCATTTGAAGGTATCAAAGAGCCACAATTTGGCCCCCCATTGATATATACAGTACAATGATCCCTTATTCTTACTGTATTTGTTTTTATTGTCACATTAAATATTGAATTATTTTTATCCTGAATTGCATCACAAATTCCTATTGATAAATAATAATTTATAAATTGGAATAAATAACTTATTCCAATTTTATAAATTATAACTATATTTAGTTATAAAATATTCTCTCTTATAATTTACTTCTCAAGATCTGGAAAAGGAAATTTGTTATTTTCTGGTCTATTTTTTTATTATAGTATATATCTACTAACAATTATTAGAGAAATTTTAAAGTAAAATTTGAAAATTTAAAATAATAACAAAGAAGTATTACTGAAATACTGATTTAAAAATACAAAAGTAAGATGAAAACCAACATGCATAAGGAAAATTCTAATGCAATGGATATTATGGAAATGCAATTAGTTAATACCAATCTGCTAGAAGCACAATTATTTCAGCTTAATAATTTGTCAATTTACTGTATAGTATTTTACTGCATTTATTTTTGTAGATGATACTATTTGCAGTAATATGTATTTCATTGTATATACCAGGAGTGGTCAAGCTTCGTGTCACTACAAGCATATAGGAGAATCTCATAGTTGAGAGCAGCAATCAGTTTCTTTCTACTGAGAACAACTATTAAGATTACCCAAAAAAAAAAAAACTGTTGTGGCTCCCATTGCCACAACAGTTTTTTTTTGGGTAATCTTAATAGTGGTTTCAAAAATTAGATAGAAATTAAATAGTGGTTTCAAAAGATTTGTAGATGATATCATTGTCTATAATATAAGTAATAAAGAAAATAATTATCTATTATATAAATAGCAGCAATTTTTTTACTGCATATAAAACTGTGTTATTGGAAGGGTATAATTAGCAATTTATAGGTATACTGATGAATTATTGTGTGACTTCTGTTTCTGGCAGAATAGCTAATCCAGCAACATTCTGGAACTGAATACATCAGAAAATCGAAGTTCAGCCTGTATTCATAATTTATAAACCTGATTATTCATTTAAACACTGGACAAATTTTATCTAACATTAACTAATCACATTACTATTTTCAGTTGTTTAATTTTTCCCTTAAGTTCTATTTTTGATTAATTTGAATAATTTTTTACTCCTCATTCCAAACTTCAGCATAATTCTATAAGTTTTATGACTAAGGCTCAATTAAAAAAATAATAATAATACTAAAAGCCATTTTAATATGCAAACATCTGAAATAAAATAAAACAAGGCTAAATTTACTGACTCAAGTCAACTAAATCTGAAAAATTTAAGATTTTCATGAATAAAGAACTTTTAGGATTAATGTCTCTTTGAATCAATTAATGTAATAGCCTGGTATAAGAGTGCATTCCACTAGATCAATGGTAAGCAAATCACAGCCATTAGAACTATTTCATTTATCCCTCAAAATTAATAGCCATAATACCAAAAATTTTACTGATAAATAAAATGAAAACAAAAAACAAATTTGTTTTCTATTAAGAACATAAACATTCCTTAAAAATACAAATCTCTGATGAACATCTGGAATTGATATTAAGACTAAATACTACAAAATTTAATTCGGATTTTGAAAAAATGACTAAAATATGTAAAGAATTTCATAAAAGCCATTAACTATTAAAAAAATAAAAAATATAATTTTAAAATGCATCCCTGGACTATATTTCATTGACAATATAGCACTTTTTTCCAAAAGTTTGCCCATTGATTAGATAATAAATTGAAGATTAGTGGCATGTATATTCAATACATATTTGCATATTTATTTCAATATTTTATCATTGGTATAATTTTACAAAATTATAATTTGTAAATACAAACATAATTTTATTTATTCTTACTTAAAATACAGCACTCTCTGTAGTTGAGTATAATCATAAACTTTTTATCAAAAAAAAAAAAAGCTAACAAAAAAAAAAAAAAAAAAAAAAAAAAAAAAAAAAAAAAAAAAAAAAAAAAAAAAAAAAAAAAAAAAAAAAAAAAACAAAGCTAACATTTTTGATAGTTACTACCCTTCAGGCTAAACATTCAAATCATGTAAAGAGTAAAAGCAGTTGGTTATAAATATGTAATTTTATTTATTAAAAGATATTATTTTTACTTTATAAAACTTATTTTTTATATGCTAATCTGCCATCTGACAATACCATTTTCAAGACTTGACAAGACAAGTGTTACAATTGGATTTAAAAAAGTTACTATATAAAATTTTTGGCTACTACAGTTGAGTGTGGTAAGATACAGTGTGCTTTATGAGTGACTTGTCAATATCATACAAGAAAAGCAATTGGTTTTCAATTATTTTCAGTGTGTTGAGATAATAAACTATATTGTTATTTCTGATTAATAAATTTGTTGTTGCTTTGGAATCCTTTTTGAAAACCAAACATTTCCATGGGACAGTTGATTGTGATTAAATGCTTCATTGAGATCAAATTTGTGTGTGTAAATGCAAACACGATTTACTGATCATAATTAAACTGCAAACAACATGATTAACTTAACCAAGTTTCCAGAACTTGCTTAATTGCCTTTCTACTTGGTTATTGGTGTCACAAACTCTCTCAGCAATCTGCTACATAGGAAGAAAACAAGTTTAAAATGGCAGATCGCTCTGCTATATCAACTAATTGTAAAACACATATAATTTCCTTATCAGATCAATTATTATTATCGCTTTGTGATGTTTGGAAGAAAATAAATGACCTTCGATCACAAAAATGTAATTCTGCCGTCTATGAAAAGATAATTAAAACACTCCTTAAAAAGATTAAAATAAGAGACGAATATTTCAGTATTTCCTTCTGTAAATGATCATTTAATGCATTGAATAGTAAATATTCAATCATATTGAATCAATCTCGATAAAAACATTCAAATTGTCCGTTATTAATTAAAGATCCTACCAAAAACGGAATCAGTAGCATGTTTAATTGTCAGCACATGTAAGCACCACTTTTATCATGGAGAAAGATAATTGTAATCAACTTTAATGCTAATTAAGTTAACTGTGATAAACTGCCCCGTGGAAACATAGCATTAGATTGATAATTAAACAAGTTTTCATAGCTAAGTTGTTTTTTACTTTATTATTGTTTCAATAAATTACTTTTAACACTGTTTTTGGATTCAATAAATGATTTTTATTATTTATTGAATCCAAAAAGATTTATTCAATTTATTAGTTGTAATGCACTAATGTTTTTTATTATTATTATTTATTTCTTACACTTGTTCATTACTTTATAATCACCATGAAGTCTCTGATTGTTTGTTGTGTTAGTGTTAGATTTAAGATTGTTAGTTTAATTTCAGAATTTATTTTCCAGAAGTTAGGAGACCTAGTCAGACAGGATTCTAGAATCTTGCATTTATAGACTTATCATTAGGTTAGTTATTAGAATTGTTGATAGTTTGAATATTGTGACTTTATAATTTAAAAGAAATCTAACAAGTATAAGCTTAAATATATATACAGTGAGTGTACACTGTACATATATATAGTAGAGTCCACTTAATTGGGGCAGCCATGTAATTGGGACAAATCTCAAAGAATGAAAACCAAACTAATAAACTAATACATAATTTAGATGCTTAATTGAGAAAGTAGCAGAAAAGGAATTCCAATTTTTGATATATTTTAGGGATTTTTCGAAAGTATGGCAACATTACATTTTTGATATATTTTAGGGATTTTTCAAAAGTATGGCAACACTACGTACATTAATACTTGTTGTGTGTTTTCTTAAAAAATTCCTTATATAAAAATTATAACATCATTTTGTTGTACTGGTAATTTTTCAGGTTAAACCTTTCTAGAAGACAATATAGACTAACACAATGGAACGGGCCGTTTTTTCACGTTCTATTACATACACAACATAGACACATTGTCTCCGCACTAATATAAACATTCATTCTTTAGAAAAATTATAAGTAAATATCATCGTTAATAAATAATACATAACAATACTGTATTCGGCAACACTAGTGTGATGAGAATCAGTTTTCTATCATTGTGAGTCTGGCAAGTTTGTTTCTACTTAAGAATATTGTTACTGTACCTAGCAGTATTCATTTACAGGGTCGATTTTATTTAAAATTTTTAAATCTTTGCCATGATGTCAAGAAATGATTTTACACTTTCAAGTAAAATTGCTTGGATAAAATTGAAAGCCAGCCATTTAATACAATGTCATTGAAAAAGAGAAGGTTATTACTGCTCTGGTGCAAAGAGCTTTAAACAGTAATATGGATATAAATTGATTGGCGCAAAGAACTTTAAACAGTAACTTGGATATAAATTAGGATAGCGCAAAGATCATTAAGAAACAAGAAAATCCATATATAGGAAGGTGGGAAGAATCTCTTCCTATATTAAAAAAGAGAAAACCGATTAAACCTATCAATAAATTAGACACAGGAGAACTAAGTAGTGCCTGGAAGTTTTGCTTAAACCAATTTAACACTGAAGTTTCATTATAAATAAATTTTTGTTTCATCGTATTTAATAACATTTTAACATTTAAAAACCTTTTATAGTTAAGTTAGAAAACCAGTTTATCACAGCGTGTGCTTGAATTATTTTAATAATTATGTTCAAGTTTAAATTTAAACAACAACGAATTGGAATAGAATTATTTTTGATGGATAAAGCTGAAGAGGGAATACAAGAATTCCGAAAACGCTACTTTGAATTCTATTAAAGCAATTTAGTGAATATAATAATTCCTGCTTACTGGCTAGTTATAATTAAATTCTTCATTAACACTCGCTGTTATTGTACAATAGGTTGTAATTCTTTGTAGCAAGGCTCTGAAAGCAGCCATTTTATATGACCATGGTTCCTTGGATTCAGCTTTAATGAAAAGTGGGACATATGTGTCCTTTCTGTAAATGCTTAAGTTATATTCTCCTTTTACAATCTTGATTTGTATGTCAAGATATTGAATTTCTTCTTTGCTTTCTTTTTGTTTAACCAGCTTTAGCCCAAGTGCTGCATCAGATAATTTCTCATCTAGATTTAAAACTTGATTATGTTTTTCTGATATAATTAGTATATCATCAATATACCTTTTATAAAGTATAATATGACTCTTCAAAGGTGTAGAATAATATCTTTTTTATATCTAACGATCAGTTCTGCTAGGATTCCGGCTATGAGGCTGCCTATTGGAACCCCAACCATTTGTAAATACAGAGTATTATTATATAAGAAGTAATACTTATGAACTATGAGCTGGCAAATATTTCTGATGAGATCTGGATTGCATTGGTGTACAATTGTTAGTAATACTTATGAACTATGAGCTGGCAAATATTTCTGATGAGATCTGGATTGCATTGGTTCTTCCACAAGTGTTGTAACAAAAATCTATGTAATAGTAGGTATGATGTTTCCAACTTGTTTAAGGGATATAGAGCTTTAAAGTCGAAAACTTGCATTACTTGCTCTGGTAGGGGTCCTACTTCTAGAAGACTATCTATTAGAAGTAGGACCTGGTTTCCATTCTAGAAGACTATGTATTAGAAGGTTCCTGGTTCAAATTGGCCATCATCCATCAGATGGATGATGGTCAGTTTAAACCAGGAACCTTCAGGATAATGCCCTAACATCCTACCAGTTGGATTACTGGGACACCAGGCAAATTCTCCTTCACATAGCTTACATAACTGAAATTGAAACTGGTTGAAATAAATTTCATTTTCAGTTAAGTATTAAAATTTCTAGTTTAGTTATTATCCAATAGATGGAACCACATTAGTAAAATTCAATTTAATCGCTAATTTCAATTATTTCTAAATTAATTTGTAATGCTAGAGTTATTTGGTTACAGTGGTGCCTTGGTTAACAACGGTAATCCGTTCCAGGATTACCGTCATTGACCAAGGTGCGATTTCCCCAAAGATTTAATTGAAAATTAATTAATTTTTTCCAGCTCCTCCCCACAACCATAGTAAATATTAAAAATGCAGATGAAACTCATTTAAAATGGCCTAAAAATATGGAAAATATCATAAAACTCATTTAAAATGTCCTAAAAATATGGAAAATATCATTTATTATATTTGCTACAAAAAAAATTAACATTAATAAAATGAATTCTTCATGAAAACAGTATTTAATTATCAATCTTCAACAGAAGGATAATTGAGCTCACTTTGGAGTTTTTTGTTAAACAAACCCATAAACACTGATTAGCAGCTTATAGATTCAACAATTATTATACAGATGAGATTTAATTTTGTCTTTTGATGGCGAACAAACAGTGACACGTACTTGCTGATTTATTGTCTATATCAGGGCTGCTCAATTTTTTTTATGACTGTGAGCTACTTTTTTCACTAGCGTGATATAGCGATCTACCGATATCCAGGGAATAAAAGTACAAAAATAGCAATGTCATCTATATAATTCAAAATTTATTAAATAAAACAAATCAATTCTTCATAACATGAAAATATGAAAATAACTACAAGTACATGGGAACATAAACAAAAATTTTAATGCTATATTTGGCATTATGTAGATTTTGCAATTGATTCAAAATTTGTATAAGACGAAAGAGATAATCTTAAAATTTTTATGAACATATTTTGTTGTGAACATAAGTTCGATTTTAAATCTATAATTTTTGCTCTGCATATTTCGGAGTCTTTCGGATATTCATTTTCATAATTGGAGAGTATTGTTTCGAAAATATCTTTCGATATTTCCCTCTTTTAGAACAGCAACAACCGAATTACATATTACACAAGAGCATTTGCCATTAACCATAGAAAAAAGAAATCATATTCCCATTCATCATGGTAATGATAAATTTTAATTTTATTTTCTATGCTTACAAGTATGGACACACAAAAAAAATTAAATAATTGAAATTTATTTGTAATAAAAATAACCCTTTTAGTACTGAACAATGATGTATTGCTATCCAGACCTGAGTAGTGTAATAAACAAAGGAAAAACATTTGAAACTATAAATGTATTTGTCCAACAAACTTCTGCTTACTCATCCAAATTATCTTCATTTATTATTTTTGATATATTATTATATTCTACCAATTGATCTGATGTGCAATTACTTAATAAATGATAAAAGACCCAAAGAAAGAAAATACAGGGATAATTTCATTTTTCATGTTTTAACAAGAACACAGATCATTTTTACTAAATATTGTAAAGTGGAAGTTTAACAAACAAGTTGATTGGAGGCTTGTAATCGACTAAAAAGCTTGTCAGGATCTACTGGTAGCTCGCGATTGACTGATTAGGCAGCCTTGATCTATATGAATTAATACATAAAAATAAATGCTTAAATATTCTCATTTTCATCATAAAATGCATTTATAACCACAAATTTTAAAATAAAGCACAGTATACTACAAGAAAAAACAATGTACAGAAAATGTAAACAGCTGGCTATGATTGGTCAAACATACTTGAGCCATACTGTGTGGCTGTTCTCTATTCGACAATGTCTTCTCATGCGTGGATGAGTGAGATTGGAAAATAACAAGATTTAGATCTGATAGAAGTTTACATGATCAGGAGTCGTTAACCAAGAGATTTTTTCTTATAGCCACTTGTCATTAATCAAGTATATTGTTATCTGAGGCCGTCGTTATCCAAGGCATCACTGTATATTGAAATATTAGCTTTTGATATCACAAATAAACACAATATTTCAACAACATTCAACAACAGTTGATAAACAGTTACCAGTATGTAATGTAACGTTTTCAGTTGTATAAACAACCATCTTGAACATCAAGAATAGAATTAAAAGAAATATAGAGTTTTAGTTCGTTTTTGAATGTACATTTGAAAACAATCTAAAACTCTGTATTCCTTTTAATTCTATTCTTGATGTTCAAGATGGTTGTTTATACAACTGAAAATGTTACATTAAATTAAGTTACTGTTTGTCAACTGCTATTTGAATGCTGTTATTTTGAGGTATTTGGTTATTCTTTGATTTTAAACATATTACTGGTACACTATTGTTCATGAAATGTCATTTCTCTTTCAACCATTGAACAATATGATATCATAATGTTGTATAGGTCAAATTACTGTAGTCCACCAACCTCCAGGAGTTGTTTTTAATTTGAAATTTTTGTTAAAAAATTATTTTTTTTGACTTAGACAAAATCTGAGTTTCATAAAAATCTTCTACACCAATATTTGTGTAAATCAGGGAATAGCTGTATTATTTAATTTTAATCATTATAAATATAATTAGATTAACAATGTTTTTAATTATTTAATTTTTAGCTTCTTCTTCTTATTATGATAATTGGTACTTTACTCTAACAAAAACTGAAAAAATGTATAGATTATAAAGCATGGATTAAAGTATTATATTTTTAACAGATTTTGGAATTTTTAAAAGAATGTATTTGACTTTACGCAATGATTTAATGACACATTTCACACATCCAATGTACATGGTATGTTTTTAGTTTTAAAAGTTTTTAAATACAAGGAATAGTCCAAAAATAAGTTTTGCAAGACTGCTATCAGCAGGAATTTTAATCCATATACATTAGGGATGCAAAGAGATATTTATAGCATAGTTTCCACTAATGTTGATATACTTATCATACCATTTAATAAGTCTGAAGAAGTCCCTGTCATTAAAGTCCATGCTGTGCATATAAACAAAATGGCTTAGTAAATCCTAATTCTGCCTAAATAACCCTTGATTATAACAGAATTTTAATAATTTCAAATACTGGTAATTTAGACTAATGTTAATGCCATCACTGAATTACAAAATAAACTAATAATTAAACCAAGAATGGCATCATCTATGTATTAATAATTCCAGGCTGAGGAACATTTTTTTCTTTGAATAAATTAATCAAAAATTATAGTTCACTTATTAATTAATAGATGGTGCCACTCTTGGCTTAATTATTAGCTTATTTCATGATTCAGAGACGGTGCTAATATTAGTCTAAATTATTTGAAATTATTAAACTTCCGTTATAATTGAAGGTTATTTAGGCAGAATTAGGCTCTATTTAGTTATTATCTCTAAGTTTAGGCCTAAAAGTTTGTTCAAATGACTTATTTCACATTTTTGTTGTTTGTGAAATGCTGCCCTCCCAACATCTTCAAAGCTGGAAGAAAAAGTTATAAACTTCATACAATACAAACCTCAAGGGAATTTATTCCAAATGAACCTAATTATTCTGCCAAATTTTATCCCTTGAAAACCTTAATGGATATTTTTAATGATTTGTATCAATTTAAACTAATTACGAGATGGCGCCAAAATTAGTTTAAATTAATTCAAATCATTAAAAATATCCGTTAAGGTTTTCAAGGGATAAAATTTGGCAGAATAATTAGATTCATTTGAAAAAGTTGTAATTCTAGGGGGATAGTCAAGCCATTCCCACCAAAACTTGGCAATATGATTTGTTGTTGCTACTGTAAATGATCTCAGGTTATCATCAAAGAGTATGGAACTGCATATGCTTCATGCCCATTCATTGTGGACAACTGCTTACACTTCATCTTTCATCCACATTTGCAACATACATCTGTTCACTATATTATCTTCCAAAGTACTGAAGGCAGGCATTTCTGCACAGCACTCGCTTACTTTTAACTACTGCTGCACATGTGTAATATACAGGGTGAAGAGACAAACTAAGCACTATGCAGAAATAGATCTTTATTTTATTTCTGCATAGTACTTAGTTTGTCTCTTTGCTATTATTAGTTGCAGAATGTCTACAGTTTTAATATACAGGGTGAGTTTTTTATCTTAAGACAACAAAAATCTTAATTGGATCTCATTATTTCAGAAAAAGTTGTAGACAAAAGTTGGGTTTCGAAGGGGCAATCAATTGGTGACCTTGACCTTCAATGTCATTTGAAGGTCAAGTCTGTTTTTTAAATGGGAAGACATACTTTTAAGACCCCGGAAATGGAAAGAGCGGAAAATTTCACAATCGGATATACCCCTTGATCTTAAGGTTTAGGTCAAAGGTCAAGGTTATTTGCAGGTCAAACGTTTTTTCCAACGGGAAACCATAATTTTTATCACATTTTTTAGTGACCTTATTACTTTGACTTTTAAAAGCATTCACTACTTTTAGCACCACCCAGGAGTATCAACGTGGACATAGTAATTTTCTGCTCTGTACAAGTAGTTTTCTGTTCCCTTTGAGGTGCTTGATTTCAATGAATCCCCTCATTGGGGTGCTTGATTTCAATGAATCCCCTCGCCTCTCACTATCAGGGTGGATGTTTTCAGAGCATCACTTCTCATCGTCGCTTGAGGTATTGATTTTAGGGAAATATTTTATTACAAATGTTCAAAATGATGCCCTTCCACTTCAATGCATTTGTAGAAAAATGCATTGAAAATGGGGTTAAAAATGTGTGTTCCTATTTAATTTCGCAGAGAAGTAGGGGATTCATTGAAATCAAGCACCCCAAAGGGAGCAGAAAATACGTCCATGTTGATACTCCTGGGTAATGCTAAAAGTAGTGAATGCTTTAAAAGACACGTTGATACTCCTGGGTAGTGCTAAAAGTAGTGAATGCTTTTAAAGATCAAAGTAATAAGGTCATTAAAAAATGTGATAAAAATTATGGTATCCCGTTGGAAAAAACGTTTGACCTGCAAATAACCTTGATCTAAACCTTAAGATCAAGGGTATATCTGATTGTTAAATTTTCCACTCTTTCCATTTCCGGGGTCAAAAATATGTCTTCCCAAAAAAAAAAAACCGACTTGACCTTCAAATGACATTGAAAGTCAAGGTCATCAATTGATTGCCCCTTGGAAACCTTGAACTTTTGTCTACAACTTTTTCCGAAATATGAGATCCAATTAAGATATTTCGTTGTCTCAAGATAAAAAAACTCACTATAATGAGATCCAATTAAGATATTTCGTTGTCTCAAGATAAAAAACTCTCCCTGTATAAGTAGAAGATCAAACATCACATATTATTAGAATAAGGATGATACTAGCACATGGTATATTTTACCCCATGTCTATGTTTACTAACTCCAAAAATATACACATGCAAAACTTGTTTTCAGACTATCCTTCATAAAATTATAATATAAAACTGATTATTCAGATTTATAAAAAAAAATGCTTTTATAATATATATAAGTAATGCTTTCTATAAGTTTATTTGGTTCTAAAATTATTTAGAAAGGAAAAATTCAATAAGTTACAAATAGAAGTAAATTCTTTGAATTTTTTTGAAGTTTTTACATTTGGTATTCATATCAAAACTACTTTCAACATAATAATTTGCAATATTTGTTAGTATACTTTAAGAAGAACATGGAGGCGTATAAGATAAGCCTCATGTGCTTTATCAGTCTGTTGTATCCTCCCTATTAACAACTTTTGAACTAATTATTAGATTTTCGTGAAATTCAGTAGTAATGTTCAACATGGAGGCGTATAAGATAAGCCTCATGTGCTTTATCAGTCTGTTGTATCCTCCCTACTAACAACTTTTGAACTAATTATTAGATTTTTGTGAAATTCAGTAGTAATGTACTATCATTAAATACATTATATGCTCATTCTTTAATCCTTTAGTATATAATTTCATTTTTATCACAATTTTAGTTTTTATTATTGCTAATGAAAACTTCATCATCATCATCATCATCATCAGGATCTCTGTTTTTCATTCACTGTTGGATTTGTCTCCTTACTTTGTTTCCATATGTATCTATCCTGTGCAATCTGCATCCACTGAGAACCAGTTACTTTTCTCATGTCATTTATCCATTGTTTATATTGCCTGTCAGAATATCTCTTCCCTTGCTTTGGTTGTCTCACTGTAATTCACTTTATCCATTAGCTATCGATCTATCTTACAATGTGGCTAACTCAATGTCACTTACTGTTTCTAATACTAAGTAACACAAGCACTATAATGCAGTAGAGATGTATTCTAAAATAATTTATTAGTGAACAAACGTTTTCGGCTTTCTATCGCCATCCTCAGATTCTTAAACTCATATACAAATTTTCGAACATGATTAATGGCTTTAAAGAACATTCAGAGTTCTAAAAATTTAAAATATAAAACCAAAAAACAAACAAACAAACAAAATAAAACATTACCATGGTTATATAAACTTTCTTAATGTTTACTGCATTAGTAGAGTACTCACAAATGTGAGCAACATGACACTTCAAAAATATAAATAAACTATAAAAGACAAACATATATTGTGATATCAGTCCTTTTTCTGACTTACAATTAAAAGTTTTTTGATATTAAAAGTTCTCTATGACATACTCCCATGCCTTAGGTACTTCCGTTATTTTCTCATTTAATAAATTCTCTTTGTTCTGCCTTTTTATTATCTCTAATGCATCTGCTGTATAAATGTGTTGTCTTCTTGACCTGTCTTATCACTTTAGCGTCTTCCATGTTATTTGCGTACGCATCTATAGCTAGTGTTGTATTTAACTTACCTGCTTCAATATCCCTTCTGTGCTCTTTCAATCTTTGTTTTAAGGTTCTTGAAGTCGCCCCTATGTATGATGAGTGCTGTTCTGTCTCTATATCTTTCACTGGTATCCTGTAGACACCCATTTTTCATATTCTTTAAGGGGATCTTTTTCGTTCCATAATATATTAAAGACCATTGGTGGTCTCCTGCTTATTAATCTCTTATTCTGCTTTTTTGCTAATCTTCTTACAAAATTATACATTTTTAGACTGTCGTATTGGTAAGTATCCTTCTGAGTTATCCGTGGGCCTTTGAGTATTAATTGTATTCTCATCTTCTTTATTTTTTATGGACATGCTTCTCTCCATAGAGTTAAATATGCTCATTACATGGGATTTTTTATAACCATGTTCATCTCATTTTCTTTATTTTTTATGGACATGCTTCTCTCCATAGAGTTAAATATGCTCATTATATAGGATTTTTTATAACCATGTTCTTCTCCTATTTTGACAATATAATCTATCTCATCCTTAAGATCCTCTTTTCTTTTATCATATAATATGGCCCTTCGAAAGAAGGATCTGAATGTGGCTTTTTTATATGACATGGGGTCATCTGACCAACTCGGAATCAGTACTGGTTTGTAAGATGGTTTACGGTATACTGAAGTTAAAATATTCCCTTCTTCTGCAACTATTTTTATATCTAAGTAATTAATTACATTTTCATCCTTTGCTCCAACTTCAGTACTAATCCATATGCCTTTATGCTGAACTCCTCTGCTAATCTCTGTATCTTTCTTATCTGACCATATTGTTAATACGTCATCCACGTACCTCACATAAAACTCTAAATCCGGTTGGAACCTATATACTTTCTCTGCTTCTATGTTTCTTATCCTTATTTCGGCCAGTACGTCTGCAGTTGGGCTACCTATCAGCACTCCCCTTGTTTGTTCGTATATATTACCCTTAAACACAAAATAAGAATTATGCATATGGTGTGTGCTATGTCTCTAAGTAACAGTGCACAAAGATGGGATTCAGGTATATTTTCAAGGAGGAATCTATAAAAGAGCAAGCACGTGGGTTCAAGATATAGAGATGGATAAACACCCTTGATTATGGCAAGATTAATTAGGATTATTTGAATGAGAGCTTTGAAAGTAAAATCTTACCCTTTGTTGTGCATTTACTAACAATCAGTCTACAAGAAATATTACCCAAGAGCCCTTTAGCAGTCAAAAGATTTTTATTCAGTAATGTTTTCAAAACTCTTGGCGTCTTCCTCAGCCGTTACAATCTGACTACAGCTGAGGAAGACGCCAAGAGCATTGAAAACCTTATAGTGCTTTTATAATTTGAGTTATATATAGTAGCAAGTGGTAATATATTGTCTTTATTCAGTAACGTTTTCAAAACTCTTGGCGTCTTCCTCAGCTGTTACAATCTGACTACAGCTGAGGAAGATGCCAAGAGCATTGAAAACGTTATCTGAATAAAAATCTTTTGATGCTAAAGGGCTCTTGAGTAATATTTCTTGTAGTTTGTGTTTGGTGCAGTCTAATAGAACGTTTATTAACAATCAGTTATTCCACATTTCTCTCGATGACTGCTCCAATACATTCGCTATCATATTCTCCAAAATAGAATAGCTTATTTCTCCAATTCATTTATCAAAGCTTATATTTGTTGCATGGTGTAATTATATAAATAATCATGTCTGTTTACCGCCATTTTCTTTGAATACTGAGTTTGCGCAGTGCCGGTGAAATGCAATGTAACGAGTAGTTTCATTGGTTGGAATGAGATTGACATTATGTATACATGCATTCTAAGCATCATGGGAAAATATGACGTTTCCTGAGAGAGAATGACTGGAGCATTGTTTAAAACATAATAATCTCTCTACTGTCTCTGTAGAAAGATTATCTTTCCACAGAGATGATTTTTCATCAGTGCAGAGAGATTGAGACCAGCATAGACCCCAGGAAGCTTACTAGAGCACACAGAAAGATTATTATTCAGTAACGTTTTCAACGCTCTTGGCGTCTTCCTCAGCTGTTACAATCGGACTCAACAGCTGAGGAAGACGCCAAGAGCGTTGAAAACATTAATGAATAAAAATCTCTTTGATGCTAAAGGGCTCTTGAGTAATATTTCTTGTAGTTTGTGTTTGGTGCAGTCTAATTGAAATATTTATTATTTTATTATCTATATTAGATAAAATACTATAATGATGAGATGATTCTCTTACTTCAATCATCACCGGTGAAATGCAATGTAACGAGTAGTTTCATTGGTTGGAATGAGATTGACATTATGTATACATGCATTCTAAGCATCATGGGAAAATATGACGTTTCCTGAGAGAGAATGACTGGAGCATTGTTTAAAACATAATAATCTCTCTACTGTCTCTGTAGAAAGATTACCTTTCCACAGAGATGATTTTTCGTCAGTGCAGAGAGATTGAGACTAGCATAGACCCCAGGAAGCTTACTAGAGCACACAATCCCTTTTACCACAAAAAAGTATGGACTTAAAAGCGGTTTTAATTGTTATGAACTGTTACTGAATTGCAACTAAAAATGAAAGTTATTATTATATACAACACGACTAAACCAAAATTTAAAAAACAATTTGAAGTACAGAATCATAAATCTTCCTTCTTTCATAATAAAATCATATAAATAACAAGCACTATTAGCAGGAAAGAGTGTTTTTATTTACATAAAATGTTTTCATTCTCTTATAGATCCTCTTCAATATAAAAATAATTAATAAAATTATTCTTGTATTGAAGAGGATCTATAAAAGAGAATGGAAACATTTTATGTAAATAAAAACACTTTCCTGCTAATAGTGCTTGTTATTTATACAATTTGAAGTTTTTCAATTAAAAAATTCAGCAAACTATTCCATCTGGGTAATCAGTTTTATTGTTGTAGTTAATAAATAAATAAATATAATAATTATTAACAATTTTTTAACAGTTTAAATTTTATTTATTTTAAAATTAATTATAAAATAATATTGATTATTTCATAAGAGTTTATAAGTCTGTTACAATTAGTAAGACATGCTTTATTTTAAATGTTTTTAAAGGATCGACTAGTTCTTCTAATTATTGCAAATGTCATCAATTGGTCATGGTAAGTAAAGAGAATTTTGGTTGTTTATTTACTTATTTCAAATTTAGTTGATATATTTATATTGAAAATCAATTTTAAATAGAGGGATATTTAATGAGATTAGAAAGGAATATAATATAGTAAAAGTAATTTGAGAAATGCAATTTCTCTACCCTGTGTGCAATAATTATCAACAAATTACAGAAAGATCTCAGTGTTTGGTTTTCATTATATTTTAATATTCAAAGAATAGATATATAACTCAAGCTCTTTGAGCAGGGAAAGAAACTCATCTATTTCATCAAACTCAAACTTTCTTTATTAAAGCACTTTCGGCTCTACTGAGCCCTCATCAGTATGACCTTACAAACTAATAAACATCAAACTGCAGTTATATAGTCGAATATACATTCCAAAAAATTGAATGTTTTAAAAATTCGAAAAAGTTCCTTCAGTATAAATAGTTCAAAACAGCTCTTTAGCAAGCACAAAACTTTATTTTGGCAAAACGTTTTTGAACCAAGATCGGTTCCACATCAGTGCCATTCACTTTACAGCAAGCACAAAACTTTATTTTGGCAAAACGTTTTTGAACCAAGATCGGTTCCTCATCAGTACCATTCACTTTATAAGAATAGAATAGAATGTTCTATTATAGATCGCTTCTCGGCCTTTTGGCTAAGATCAAAGTGTAGTATCTGTTAGTGGATCTAACAGTGTAGCCAAAGGGTCGAGAAAAGTGCCGTCTGGGAGTCGTCGCTGTCCGCTGTTTGGGTTCCTGTTGCTGTTCCTGTCGTCCTGTTCCGGTGTCTGCTGCCCTGGAGTCGTCTATGCCTGGTGGGTCTGGGGACCTACACAGTTTAGATGCACCGTGTGTTCGTCCCCAGGCCCGGGTTAGAAAAGTGCCGTCTGGGAGTCGTCGCTGTCCGCTGTTTGGGTTCCTGTTGCTGTTCCTGCCGTCCTGTTCCGGTGTCTGCTGCCCCAGAGTCGTCTACGCCTGGTGGGTCTGGGGACCTACACGGTTTAGATGCACCGTGTGTTCGTCCCCAGGCCCGGGCTACCATCCCTATGGGTAGTCCCATCGAGTCCTCGGCTTCTTCACCTGTGGTTGGTGATGGTGGTGTGGACCTGCCTATGGGTAGTCCCATCGAGTCCTCGGCTTCTTCACCTGTGGTTGGTGATGGTGGTGTGGTACCGACGACACGTCCTCCTGTGTCAGAAGGTGGAGTTTCCTTGCCAGCTACGCCAAGGACTTGGGCTGAGGTTGCTGCTTTAACCAGGAACCTGCAAAAAGAAGCAACGCAATTATTACTAGATGAATGGAAGAGTGAAGGTCTTGGTGAGATACCTACCTGTTCTTCAGACCGTTTAAGATCTGTGAGAGTTAAGAAAGAGGATTATGATATAGAGATCCTGGTGCAGTTGATTGGTGAACGTTTGGCTAATCTGGAAGAAATAACACAAGTGGATTTAACTAAACGTAATGAAGCAATCTTTACTTTTAAAACTAAAGTAATTGCAGATAGACTCCTAAAAGAAGAAATTAATTGTGATGGCGAGAGATTGGAACTTACCTCAATGAGAGTCAATAGAAAGATTGTTTTTCTAAAGGCGGTACCTGGTGAAAGTATGATGATGAATCTCATCAGTAGACTGAAAGAATATGGTAAAGTCATTTCAATAAAAGCATTAATGTTAAGAAATTATCCATTCATCAAAACTGCAACAAGACAAGTGGAAATTGACTTAATAAAACAAATACCAAACTTTTAAAACTAAAGTAATTGCAGATAGACTCCTAAAAGAAGAAATTAATTGTGATGGCAAGAGATTGGAACTTACCTCAATGAGAGTCAACAGAAAGATTGTTTTTCTAAAGGCGGTACCTGGTGAATATGATGATGAGGCGGTACCTGGTGAATATGATGATGTTGGTTTGTCATCAATGCAAGGGAGCTGGTCATCTTCGTCGAAACTGCCCTGTAAAAGAAAAAAGTAAAATTAATTCTAAAATCAGTAGACTGAAAGAATATGGTAAAGTCATTTCAATAAAAGCATTAATGTTAAGAAATTATCCATTCATCAAAACTGCAACAAGACAAGTGGAAATTGACTTGATAAAACAAATTTCGAATGTTTTTACAATAAATGGTAATAAAATAATGGTCTATTATCAAGGTGTTGAACAACTATGTTACAACTGTTACTTACCTGGTCATCTAAGGTCTTCTTGTCGTAGGTTGGTTTGTCATCGATGCAAGGGAGCTGGTCATCTTTGTCGAAACTGCCCTGTAAAAGAAAAAAGTAAAATTAATTCTAAAATTAGTGATGGAAAGGAAATTAGTAAAGGAAAAGAGGAAAGTGAAAATTATATAGAAGATATAAAGTTGAAAAAGGAAAGGTATCTAACATTGATAACGTAACGTCTGCTGGTAGCTCTTTTGAAATGCAAATAGATATAGGTAACCGTAAAAGAGATGTCACAGAAATGAAAGATGGAGAGGAAAGCGACAGAAGTGTTAGTGAAAAAAGAATGTTAGTTAGTGAGTCAATAGATATGTTAAAACAGTGTAATTGGGCATTAGAAGTAGATATGCAGGAACAGGAAAAAGAGAAGGAGAATAAAGAAGGAATGGATAAAAAAAGCGAAGGTGATATATTGTTAGTTGAAAATGGTATTAGTGGTCTATGTCCAACGAATGAGAATAAAGAAAATCAGGGTGAAGAAAAATGTGAAGATGTAATAGTAAAGGAAAAAGAAAAGAGTTACGTTCAGATTTTAGAGGAAAGCATTTCACACAGAGAAAGATATTTGAAGGAATTAGCTCGTGAGTTTGTTGTTTTGGGTGAAATGAAAGAAAAATATTCTACTTTTGTGAAAAAGGTTAAGGAAGCGGAAGCCCAGGTGAGGAAGAATAAAAAATCAATAATAGAAAAACAGTGTGCTGTTCTGCGGGAAAAAGAGAAAAGAGAGATTGATATTGACTTTGTGTGTTATGTTTGTGGAAGGGAGTCAACCCATAGAACTGTTTATTGCCCGTCTGTTACGTGTACAAAATGTAAGCAAAAAGGACATATGTCCAAGGTTTGTTTCGATGCTAGGGTACGGAGAAAGATGTACAGTATATATTATAAGGAAGCAGAAGTAACTGATATATACAATAATTTGGTTCAGAAAGAACAGGAGTATGTTGATAAACAAGAGGGTTTAATTAGGATAGAATGGGACACTACAGGCAAGAAAATTGTGGATAGTGATATTAGTGATACAGAAGATCAGGAAGAAAAAGAAGAAAAAGAGATGGAGATAGAAAAATGAGAAGTTTTTAAAAGATCTTAAAGTTAATAAATTAGTAAGATGTTAGTAGTGTTAGTGAGGTTAATGTGAGTAATTGTGTTAAATGTAAATTTTATTATTAAGTGTTAGTGATTTTAATTCTTAAAGAGGAAATATTGTGTTTTAACTCACCTTTTAACTTTTTGCTGTAATTAAAAAGTTCTGATTAGATAATATTATTGATTATTTGTAATAGATTAATACTTACCTATTGATCCTGATGTATCTCGTATATTTATAAGAATGAAATAGTTGATATATATTTTCTGGTGAATCTGTAAAAGATAATAATATAACTATATAATAAGATAATTAATAATTGTAATAATTTAATACTTACTTGATGTAATTGATGCTACCTGTAAAAGAAAATATTGTAATGATGATTATTTGTAATTTAAGAAGTTAATAAGATTAATTAATAATTGTAATAACTTAATACTTACTTGATATAATGGATGCTACCTGTAAAAAGAAAAATATTGTAATTAGGAAATGATAATTATTTGTAAATTAAGAAGAAGTCTTACCTGTATGATTGATTAGTTTCTGAAATCTGGTTAAATCAAATTTGTAAATAGCTGTTTGTATATTTTTAGAGAGATTTGCTCTTATTTGTTTTATTATTTGTTTTCCTCTTTGAGACTTATAGAGTGATGGGTTTTTTGTAACTTTTCCCATCACTCTATACTTTGTATTTGCTCTTTTTTGAGAAATAAAACTTTTGAAAAAAAGTATCTGTTAGTGGGTTCTAACAGTGTAGCCAAAAGGTCCAGAAAAGTGCCGCCTGGGAGTTGTCGCTGTCTGCTGTTCGGGTTCCTGTTGCTGCTGTGTTGCCGTTGTTCCTGCCGTCTTGTTCCGGTGTCTGTTGCCCTGGAGTCGTCTACGCCTGCTGGATCTGGGGACCTACACGGTTTAGATGCACCGTGTGTTCGTCCCCAGGCCCAGGCTACCATCCCTATGGGTAGTCCATCGAGTCCTCGACTTCTTCACCTGTGGTTGGTGACGGAGTGGCGGTGTCGGTGACACGTCCTCCTGTGTCAGAAAGTGGAGTTTCCTTGCCAGCTACGCCAAGGACTTGGGCTGAGGTTGCTGCTTTAACCCGGAACCTGCAAAAAGAAGCAACGCAATTATTACTAGATGAATGGAAGAGTGAAGGTCTTGGTGAGATACCTACCTGTTTTTCAAACCGTTTAAGATCTGTGAGGGTCAAGAAAGAGGACTATGATATTGAGATCCTGGTGCAGTTGATTGGTGAACGTCTGGCTAATTTGGAAGAAATAATACAAGTGGATTTAACTAAACGTAATGAAGCAATCTTTTCTTTTAAAACTAAAATAATTGCAGATAGACTCCTAAAAGAAGAAATCATATGTGATGGTAAAAAATTGGAACTTACCTCAATGAGAGTCAACAGAAAGATTGTTTTTCTAAAGGCGGTACCAGGCGAGTATGATGATGAATCTCATCAGTAGACTGAAAGAATATGGTAAAGTCATTTCAATAAAAGCACTAATGTTAAGAAATTATCCCTTCATCAAAACTGCAACTAGACAAGTGGAAATTGACTTAATAAAACAAATACCGAATGTTCTAACAATTAATGATAATAAAATAATGGTCTATTATCAAGGTGTGGAACAACTATGCTACAACTGTTACTTACCTGGTCATCTAAGGTCTTCTTGTCCTAGGCTGGTTTGTCATGGATGGAAGGGAACTGCTCATCTTCGTCGAAATTGCCCTGTAAAAGAAAAAAGTAAAATTAATTCTAAAATTAGTGATGGAAAGGAAATTAGTAAAGGAAAAGAGGAAAGTGAAAATTATTTAGAAGACAAAGCTGAGAAAGGAAAGGTACCCAACATTGATAATGTAACATCTGTTAGTAGCTCTTTTGAAATGCAAATAGATATAGGAAATCGTAAAAGAGATGTCACAGAAATGAAAGATGGAGAAGAAAGCGACAGAAGTGTTAGTGAAAAAAGAATGTTGGTTAGTGAGTCAATAGATATGTTAAAACAGTGTAATTGGGCATTAGAAGTAGATATGGAGGAACAGGAAAAAGAGAAGGAGAATGAAGAAGGAAAGGATAAAAAAAGTGAAGGTGATATTTTGTTATTTGAAAATGATATTAATGAATTATGTCTAAGGAATGAAAATAAAGGAAATCAGGGTGAAGAAAAATGTGAAGATGTAATAATGAAGGAAAAAGAAAAGGGTTATGTTCAGATCTTAGAAGAAAGTATTTCACAAAGAGAAAGATATTTGAAGGATTTAGCTTATGAGTTTGTTGCTTTGGATAAAATGAAAGATAAATATTCTACTTTTGTGAAAAAGGTTAAGGAAGCGGAAGCCCAGGTGAGGAAGAATAAAAAATCAATAATAGAAAAATGGTGTGCTGTTCTGTCTTTGGATAAAATGAAAGATAAATATTCTACTTTTGTGAAAAAGGTTAAGGAAGCAGAAGCCCAGGTGAGGAAGAATAAAAAATCAATAATAGAAAAACGGTGTGCTGTTCTGCGGGAAAAAGAGAAAAGAGAGATTGATATTGAGTTTGTGTGTTATGTTTGTGGAAGGGAGTCAACTCATAGAACTGTTTATTGCCCATCTGTTACCTGTACAAAATGTAAGCAAAAAGGTCATATGTATAAGGTTTGTTTCGATGCTAGGGTATGGATGAAGATGTACAGTATATATTACAAGGAAGCAGAAATAACTGATATTTATAATAATTTGGTTCAGAACGAACAGGAGTATGTTGATAAACAAGAGGACTTAATTATTGAAAGAATGGAACACTATAAGCAAGAAAGTTGTGGACAGTGATATTAGTGATATAGAAGATCAGGAAGAACAGGAAGAAAAAGAAATGGAGATAGAAAAATGAGAAGTTTTTAAAAGATCTTAAAGTTAATAAATTAGTAAGATGTTAGTAGTGTTAGTGAGGTTAATGTGATTAATTGTGTTAGATGTAAATTTTATTATTAAGTGTTAGTAATGTTAGTTATTTTAATTCTTGAAGAGGAATTTTTGTGTTTTAACCTACCTTTTAATCTATGCTGTAAATAAAAAAGTTTTGATTAGATAATATATTATTAAAATTGATTATTTGTAACAGATTAATACTTACCTATTGATCCTGATGTATACCTGATATGCTTCTCTATGATGACAGCTGACTTCTAAGCCTAACTAATACCAATGACGGAGGTGCTTCCGCCTACAGTGTAGATGGTCTATTGATCCTGATGTATACCTGATTTGATTAGATAATATATTATTAAAATTGATTATTTGTAACAGATTAATACTTACCTATAGACCATCGTATATGCAAAATTTCTCCACTTGCGGCACCACCTACGTCGTTGGTATAGCTAAGGTTTAGCATTCAGCTCTTACATAGCGGCAAAAAAAAAAAAGAAATAGTTTATATTTATTCTTGAATGAACCTGTAGAAGATAATAATATAAATAAATAATTAGTTTAATTAATAATTGTAATAAATTAATACTTACTTGATGTAACTGATGCTACCTGTAAAAGAAAATATTGTAATTAGGAAACGATAAATATTTGTAAATTAAGAAGAAGTTTTACCTGTATGATTGATAAGTATCCGAAGTTTGGCAAAATTAATATGTAAATAGTTGTTTGTATATTTTTAAAGAGATTTGCTCTTATTTGTTTTATTATTTGTTTTCCTCTTTGAGACTTATAGAGTAATGGGTTTTTTGTAAACTTTTCTTATTGCTCTATACTTTGTATTTGCTCAATAATTATATTAATGAGTCACATGAGTTCCATCGCTGAGAGGAAGTTGTATGGGCAGAGGCAGTAGCTCCGATCGGCTCAAACTGCTATTGTTAATTTAAGCTAAAAGGACACATCCGGCGTTTCCAAATGAGGAATCAGATCTCCATCTGAACAAACCTACGATTGGAAATATTGGTAAAATTGCATGTTTCGTAAAGCACGGCCAAAATGGTACCGATCGATAGGGGGTCGAGACAAGAATATAACCCCATAGAACTAGGGGTCAAAGGTTTACAAGATACAGAGGCGACTAGACGGCGTTCGGGACGCGTCGCGTCGCAGACTGCGGCTAGAGCAGCAACGTTAAACCGCATTCCCCGATTGGCATATAACGGATTGCACGCCAAGGTCATAATTTTTATTTTCAAATAATCGTAGGTAAGTTTGTTTTATGGAAAGTACTGATTCTCAGCCTACTTGTAAGTTTTGTAATAAAAAGTATTTGAGAAGAAATGGTTTATTAGGAATGGTTATAAAATTGTTGCAACAAAACAGTGTTTAAATAATGGAAATAATTTATAGATTCCAGTAAAAGATTGTGGTAAACATAAAACACTGCCTACGTAAAAATAATATATATTTTATGTATATAGTTCTTATGTTCTAAAACGTTATATTAATCCTTTTGAGTTGAAGATGGCTTAATAAAGCTGAAAGCGCTTCTCTCTTACGAATGTTTTTTTCCACTGTGAATTTGTGCTGTATTAGATTTATAATTTTATGTTAAAAGTGGAAGTTTATCCATATACTCTTGATATTTTTACTGTATTTAAAATTGTTATGATCTACATGCTGGGGAAAAGGATTGTTGTTCCCTCCAAATATACTGTATTTGAAAAATATTTAAAATTTTTTATCCATGAAGAATTAATACTGTGAAGTAACAGAGCAAAAGATGATCATTAAAAATAGTTTTAAAGTAATTAAAATTAAACTAAATTAATAATTTATTTAATTTCACTTCTGTGCTTTACCATTGCAATGTATTAATCAAAAATAGAGAGTTCGACTTTTTGGGCCGGTCCCCGAAAAGTTTCAAAATCGGGGTTTCACTGTATTTCATATGAAAATATCAAAAAAAAATTAATTTATAGTATGTATGAAAATCTTAAGTAGTATAAATAAAACAAGCATGTTATATATAATAGGAAAATACAGTAATACCCGGAGTTACATAATAGGTGGGACTGGAAAGCATAACATAAGTTGAAAATTACATAACTTGGGGTTCCTACAGATTCCCAAATTTAATTTCAGGTACATATGCATTAGGTTCTTAACTTCTCTTTGTTATCTAGAAAACAACAAAATTATAAAAGTTAATATGTAGTTGTAATTAAAGATTCTTAATCAATAAATCAGCAAATGAAATATATGCAGTATAATAAAATACTATACCACTATACCTGTACCATGTTTAAAAAGTTCATACCACTCAACTTATATGATGTGTCTGCACACAAAACATGCACAAGTTCGCGCAGACCTGGATGTCATGATTAACATGTCGCGTGTCATATAAGTACAGAATGGGCAAGGGGCATGATGAGAAGTTATGTATCTTTGAGTTTACATAAGTCGAATTTGTGTAACTTTGGGTATTACTGTATTAAAATTTTTATTGTAATTCATATATGTTAATTTGAATAAATAGAATTTAATATAGCATATTGGATTAAGTTACAAATATAACAGAATATTATAAATGTTTTACAAAAAAAGAATAAGAATTCAGTAAGAAATACATTTCTGTTTCATGTTATTTCTGAATTTTCATTGTGTAAATTTTATTTACTGCTTTTATTGAGCTTCAGAAATTTTGGAAACTTTAATATTTATTTGATTTCTGCTGAACACACTTCAAGAAAATCATATTGTAGTAAAATGCAATATGACACAATTATGTTGTTCTCACAAATCAGCATTTTCTTAGTATTGCATTGCAGCATTTCATTGCTGTAAATTTAGCTTTGTCATTTATTGCAATAATGAACTGGATTTTGGAAATTTTTAGAATTTTAAAAAAATTATCTATTTATTTCAATGAATATAACACATGAAACCTGGGAGTCAGCTTCAGTGTGGATTTCACATTTTAATTGATTTTTAAATTCTGAAATAGTTTGCAATTCAGTTGGCTTAGAAGTATATACAATATATAATAAAATCTAAATATCTTGAGTATATACAAGAAGTTCCCAGGTTTGTGAGTTTTTTCAAATATGAAGTTTATAAAAAAAAAGTCAAATATGAACATTAAAATTGCAAAAAAAAAATTCTAAACTCATAAAAAGTGATTTAAAACCAGGTACATAGCTACACAATATAGTGCAACTTGGTTTGTAGCAGAAAATCCAATGTCTGCAATGAAATCGGAAAAATCAAAGTGGTAGATCTAGAAGCAGAAGTAGCTCATATCTAGCCACCATTGTTTCATTGACAAATTATGTAAATAATTTTCATTCTTGAGTTATTCTTAGTTTATTATTCACTGTATAAAAGCTCACCTAATCATTTGTCAAATGATAGTGACAAAGAATAAAAATTTCTTAATATTCATATGACATTATTTATCATCATAATTAGCTTGATTTTTAAAAGCTGTATTTTCAGATAAATAAATCATTGTTTAATCATATACTATTGATTTTGTTGTTTTGTTATGGTCAAATTTCATTGTCGAGAATGGAACTCCTGGTTTTAATATTGTCTATGGGAAATTGATTCTCAGCTTGAGTTCTTATTTTACAAGTCCACTTCAGGAACGAATGTAATTGCCCAAGCTAATCTGTTCCTGAAGTGGGCTCATAAAATATGAACCCTTAATGCAATATATATATAGGAAGATATTTAGAATTCATTAGCTTTTAACTATTCAGAATGTACATATTTGAAATTATTTTGTCATTTTTTTAATGATAAGATTTTACTTAAAATATCTTAAATGAAAAAGGCCATTATTCTGTTCCATGTTAATCATTCATATGATTTTGATGAAATTTTGTAAGCAGGAGTGAAATATATTAATATATTCAATGCTACCAAATAGTTTGAGTATTATAATACAGGGAGTTCTCTGTTCATATGATTAATTTTATCTGAGCATTTCTATGTAAATTGAATATCATATAATTCAATAATACTTATTTAATATATTATATATGAATATATATATTGATCAATGGAATGAATAGATTTAAAAAAAAATATGTATGTGAAAAATTAAAATTGTAAGTAATATTTTTGCAAAAATAAATTGGTAGATAAATTTTTATTCACATTTGATAGATATACTATACAAAAAAATGTTACATATTTGTGTCTATATCTCTGAAACCATGAAACTTTAAATTGTATTACAATATTTTTTGGCTTAAAAGACAATCCTAATTTTGGAACAGAATTTAAGAAAAACTTTTAAAAAAATTAATGTTAATATAATGGAAATTTAAATTTCAGCATAAATAAAAGCCAATAAAAAATGATATGAGATTATTATTTCACCCAGTTTTGTTTTACACACTTTCTTTACACGATCTTGATTTAACATGATTGACCCAAATTCTAAGAAGAAAAATTTTTTCATAATACAGTGAATTCAACATTTGCTTTGCATTATTCATCTCCATGTTGTTGTTTTTGATTCCAATTGAAAATAAATTTCTGAGAAATTCTCCTAATTATATGTATAACTTCAATAGGGAACTTGTTTTGTCTGCATTTTGAGTTTTGTGATTAAAGTGAAAAGTAACTTTTTGATGTTTAATGGTATAAAAAATTTAATAAAAGTTAAATCAAAATCTTGTTATATGCAACTCATTATTTTGTCTAATTTTTGTATTTATGAATAAGTAACATATTTTTCTTTTCAAATGATGATTTATTTTATTTAATACAGTTTTACATACATGTGCAAGCATGTAAAAGTAATAAGATTCTAACATGATTTTTCATATGATTATTTCATTATTTTTGGTGATTTTTTAGGTCTTGAACCAATCTTCTATTTTCCCATAGATACAATAAATTTTTTACATGCATTCTTTGGGAATGCAGTAGAGTCCCGAAAACTTGGCCTAATGTGGACCGAAGGGTGGCTGAGTTTGTGAAAATGCCGGGTTATCGGGAAAGGTTTTAAAAAAGAATAAGTACGAGTGTTTCCTCAGAAAATACAGTACTTGTATGTATTGGTTGCTTGAGAATACAACAGTTTACAAAGAATGCAATACTGTAACTCAAACTTAAACTGCCCAAATACCCTTAAACAAAGGAAAAGTATATACTTTATGAAGGCATAGAGCCTTTACTAATGAAAATTAATGAATACATACTGTACAGGGTGTGGCCGAGTTATCTGGACTGCCAGTTTATTGAGCTCCGAGTTTTCGGGACTCTACTGTATATCTATTATGTAAAAACAGAATTAAGCTTATTATTATTTTAGTAATTTTAAATTTATTACTGACATAATCATCATCATCTTCAATATGATCATAATAATTAATTATGGTATAAATATATAATTGGTATCAACTTGTTACTCCAGCAATAGCCTTGTAATTACTGAAAACTACACTATCATTTATAATATCAGTTTTAATAATGTAATCTACTCATTTAATTACATCTTGTTGCTTGCTGACTTGATTCTTGTTGTGTACTATCATTTTTTGCTTGTAAAATGCAGGGCAATTTTTAAAGATATAAGGAAAAAAGTGCATCTTAGAAGCCAACAAATATAGTAATTGAGGACCAAATTATATTTATTCTTTAAATTTGTAAATATTAAAAAGAAAGCAAAATTTCTTTATAAATTTTGTGTATTGCATATTTTCCGTGTAATATTTTTTTATAAGATAAAGCTAGGATTTAAAAATCTAAAAAAGATTGTTTAATGATATTGTTTGGTGGATCAGTAGTAATAGCAGTAGTAGTAATAAAGGATGATGATGATCCATTTGTTTTTGAGCCTAGTTATCTATTTTTTAGCCTAGTTTCCAAAAGAAAGTGATACTTATGAGATCATTATGCTGGCTGTCTATCTGTGTGTCATCCACTAATAACTTTTGTTATAAATAATCACTTATTTTAGTACAGATTGTTGTAAATTTCATCATGTCATAAGTTGAGGACTTCCTGTTTATAACAAACAGCTTTAATCGAAAAAGTTTATAAATAAAACTTTTCTCCTGATTGTAGTTGTTTGTTTCTTGTATATTTTTCATTTTGACATCTTAACACGATGAAATTTTTCAATTTAAATTATCAGTTGTTTAAATGTAATTCAGCAAACTATGATTTAAGTGATATACAGGGTATGCAGCTAAATCCGGACAAAATAAACATTTATAATTAAACAGGGTGTGCCAGCTAAATCCGGACAAAATAAACAATTTAATTAAACACCGCTCTTCCGATCTAAAATTTTATTTAACAAAAAGAATAAAATTATGAGACAATTTAATTAAACAAAATTTTATTTAACAAAAAGAATAAAATTATCGAAAATTATCATTTGCACATAATGGGGATCCCTTTAGATTAAAATTACTCAATGTAATTCCCTTCTGCCTCATCCTCGACCGGAAACGATGACATGCCCTGTGCAACGCCTGCTTGTCCAAGTTCGAAAATGCTGCCTCAATGTGGCATCTCTGAAACGCTGCTGCTGGAGAGATGCCACATTAGGATGTCTCGACCTATTAGAGACATTTTCAAAAACGGTCCATACGTAATAGTCCAAAGGATTCAAATCTGGACTGTTAGGAGGCAGAATTCTTTAGACCAAAACATATCCATGTTATCTGGCAACCAGTTTTGCACTAAATGACTGATGTGTGCAGGTGCGCCGTCCTGCTGGAAGATGTAGGGTCTCCCGGAAGCCACAGTTTCCATCTAAGGTTTCACTATTGTTGTAAGAACATGCAAAGTAAACCTCTTTTGTTGCAATTTCCCCCTTTCCAAAGATGTGCGGCGGCATGATGTCTCCTTCACCAAAAACAACAGCTAGGACGTGAACACTGGCTGGAAACTTCGTCCTAGCTATTACGGGGACATCTTCAAGGTCATAGGCAAGCCAACGGTCATTTCTCCGGTTTACTTTGGCATCAACAGTAAAAATTTTCTCATCAGAAAAAAATCTGATGCGTCCTGCAGCTTCATTCTTCATTGAACACAGAAGCAAGTTGCGCTCTTTGTTTTAGCGGCATCAGACAGCATCTGTCGTACTTTTATGACGTAGGACTTGTACCGTAGGTCCTCTTCCGCAATTCGACGCATTGTGGTCTCACTCACACCCAATGTTTTTGCCAACTGCCTGAGAGATTGCCCTGGGTCCTCTGAGATGAGCTCTTGAGCTCTTTGGACAACTTCCGGTGTCCTTGACGATCTTCCCCTGGAATGGCTCTTTCTTGCCGGGTTGGCAGAACCTTCTTCAGACTTCTCTGAAGCCGCATATCTAGCAGCAACATCATAAACTGTCGATCTTGGATAGTTAAAGAACCAAATTATTTCGGAAGGTGAACGTCCAGTGCGAAGGCCTTCGATTATCGCTGCTTTCCGATTATATTCTGCACTCGATCTTAACTGATCAGCTATTTTGTACTTATCCTCAAACGCATCGTCTGTCTGGCTTACTAAAATGTCAGCAGCATCGTAGCGCTGACATAAAATATGCAGGAAATTCAATTTGAAATTTGTCCGGATTTAGCTGATGCACCCTGTATATAAAATTACAGAATTTTCCCATATAGATTGAGAAAAATTTGAAATATATAAATATTAGATAAAATAATAAATATAATATGTAAAAATCTCTCATATATTCATGTGAGAATTTGAAATTCAGAAGGGGAAACTGGTTGACTGAAAGTCACCAATTTGGATGAAATTTTCAATGATGGTAATGCTACAAGCATTGATTCATCTGAAAAAATCTTAGTTGTAAACATTCAGCCAATTATTTTTAAATTTCATAATTTTTAACATTTTTTTAATTACCATAATTTTGCTAGATATTTAACATTTAAATTGTAACATTGGTAGCATTGCTGATTACTATGAATATTGCAGGTTCAAATCCCAATGAAAATTTTTTTTTTAAATAACAATAAAAGTAATTTTTGTTTATTCATTTTTTTAAACTGTCTTTCTTCCATGATAATTATATTTGCTTGAGAACTGTATACATTCGTTTTTCTATTCTGAACTTATATTTATATATTCAAAAAATAATAATTAATATCTTTGAGTATAAATAATGATACGTTTAATTATATTTTTGCATGTAAATACAAATAATAAACCAAACTGACAACTTTGTCCCAAATTAAAATAAAACAAATCTAAACTAGCTTACCTGCATCTTTAATTTTATTTTAAGGTTCTGTAAGCTAGTTTAGGTTTTTTTTTTTTAATACAAATAATAATCAAACATCAGCCAAATATTCTTAGCATTACAAATTAATTTAGAAATAACTGAAATTAATTTTTTGTCAATGGGACTCTATCTGTTAACTAATAATTAAACTAGAAATTTTAATGCTTGTAAATGAAAATGAAATTTTTCCTGATCTGGAATCAAACCAGTGACTTTTAGGATAATGCTTTAACATAGTACCAGTTCACCAGGACACTATATCAGAACACTAGTAGAACCATAGTACCAGGACACTATACAGATTTCTTTTTAGGTTAGCTTATACATATAACTGAAATTCAGAATTATATATATTAGATATCCAACAAGCTATACTCTCAACCAGGCTAACTCTAGTCATGAGCACTCTATGAAAAAGTCAAGCAGATTATAGACTGATTCAGTCAGATAATATATATCAAGCAAACAAATTTTATAGGGATTGTAATCAAAGGGTAAATACAAGTTCAAAATAGAAAAATGAACCTATACATCCATAATCAACTTTATACTGCTTTTACTAAACAAACTAATTAAATATCTATAAAACGAGCACTTTTGCAGTGTAGAATATATTTATTAAGACAACAAACGTTTTTGGCGTTTAGTCATCATCAGGTTACAAACACAAATAGAATAGAATATCATAACGGATAAATAAAAGTGAACTAAAAAGAATGTTGCTATGGTTACAAAATAAATAAAATATAATATTAATATAACTAATAAAACAAATACAAAGTTTTAGCTTTAGAAAATAAAGTAGATTCAAAATAATAACACATCTTTTGAATTTGAAACTAAAATTAGGACAGAGCAGGGTACAGATTTTCAATGGCATACAACCATGCTGGGAGAGAGGCTGGCATACAACCATGCTGGGGTCTGGAAAGTGGCCCCTTGCATTTTGCCCTGAGCATGTTTCATCCCCAGCACATTTCGCCCCCAAAAATGGCCCCTCGCATTTTGCTTCCCACATTTCATTTCCAGGACATTTTGCCCCCTGTAGATAATGAATAGGCTATGAAATGTAAATAATACACCAAGTTTTTAATGATTCTAATTTATTTTAATATAATAGCTGCACATTATTATTGTTTAAAACTCAAAGTTGTATGCAGTGCCTCTAAGGTAATCAATCAGATTACGATTTTGAAAATTTTCGACTATTCTTTTGATCTGTGTAAATTCATATTGCATTTTAAGTTAGGATATAAACTAAAAACAAACTATTGTTGGCTACAGACAACACAAAATCAGCGGATGAAGATCTAACCTGAATGAAAAGTAACTCCTCCTCGCGACATTCAATTCGCATCGTGAGTTTTGTATTTTATTTATTTCATTTTGTTTACAACTTTACCTATTTTTTCGTTATTATTATTATTACCCTTAACTGTAAATCAGTTAATATTAAAATATTGTCGAAATAATTTTTTTGTTGGTTTTATTTAAGTCTTGTTACCATAGTAGCATTAATTGCAGTGATGTCGTATCCATATAGTAGCATGGATAGGAGAGGTACAGATGCACTTTTATACATTTTTATATTTCCGGAAAGTTTGTTTTCTCAACATTACAACTGATTAAACTACATATTTTTTTATTTCACTTTAAATTTCCTATATAATGAGGAAGCATTTTTTGATGTATGGTATTTTGTAAATATTTTAATATTGAATCGAAAACTGCTTACATCTTTAATTAATTTGTTAATTATTTAACAAATGCGATATCATTATAGCAAATTACTTCCATAATATAGTTACAGTAGTACAATTTGTCCCTGATTGAAGTTCAAGGATAAGTTCAGTAAAGCTTGTTTTGAATGGGTTTCTGATAATAATCTACATTATTTTGGATTAATAAATTATAGAAAAAATAGCATTATAAAAAGCACAAAATTTATTTTTATCGAATTAACTTTGTTACACTTAAAGAATATATAATAATTCATCTATAAATCGATTGCAGACAGATTATATAATCAAGTGTACCGATTACATATAACATAGATTAATGTTTAATTTTAAAAAAAAGTCATAATATTGTACACATTATAAGAATTACTAACTGAATATACTTTTTGTGGAGTGCCAGACTTCATAAAAAACATAAAATTTGTGATAAAATCATTTTTAACTTTTTACCATTTAACTACATTATAATTAATTTTTTGCCTTGCACACTCATATTTATTAATTTTAACACTTTTAAAGATATCGTCCCATAAACATTACAAAAATAATAATAAGAGGTATAATGTATTATTGGTTCGATATTAGAAACTTATAAAATTGAATAAATTCTCAAACAAAGTTTAAATACAGTGAAACCCCGATTTTGAAACTTTTCGGGGACCGGCCCGAAAAGTTGAACGAGCCGGGAAAACGCACGAAACCGGAAACTCTGATGACGTCATAATAAAAAAGTTATATAATTAAAACTTAGGAAGAGGGAAAGTTTTACATTGCATGTATAGGAAAATGCTCGGACTTCCGAAAATAGACGTTTAAAGCGGGAAAGTCGTACGATACGGGAACGCACGAG
>AYEL01079781.1:0-27052 GCA_000484575.1 Olivierus martensii | reverse complement strand
GTTTTGTTCGTTTTACTTCTAACACTTAATCGGCACTTTTAGTTATAAGTTCCGATTTCTGATTTTGTTTCGTCAGTTAGACGTTACATTGTGTTAGATTGTTTTGTAGTTAATTAGTATTAAGTTAGAACTTAGAAAAGACCTGAGCTCAGGCAGAACTCTGGAATTTGCAGAGTCGCTAACTGTTAGGCTTAGTTTATAATTATTGTTATTGACATTCGCTCTAATCCGCGACTTTGCACCATCTTCAGTTACATGGAACAATGCATGGAACATAAATCGAACTATACAAAATTTAAAATCTATCAAAATGGAATATAGATATTAAAGTCACAAAAATATATAAAAAATTAACTGGAATTAATAATCATATAGATACACTAAATTGTACAAAATTATATGACTGGAAAACTATAAACGAATAGTATCCAAGTTAAACATAATAACAGTCTTGCAGCTAGGAACATTGTTTTTTCATCGCATACTTCCAGGTACTGTTTACCTCATCAGCTTGTTTAATATTAATCACATTCTCCTTCTTACAAGATTTTAAGATTTCAATTTTTTCTTTTACTGCCAAGTCTTTCCTGTTATATACACTAATAATTTTTGCTTCTTGCCATAAAATATCAATATCTTTTTGGTATACTCATTGTGCTAGGGCAGTGGCTAAGTTACCTTTGGATATGTTATCTTTGTGTTCCGCTAGCCTTTCTTTAAAGTTCCTTGCTGTAGTGCCAATATATATTTCGTTTCTATTGTCCTCGACATTATGTATTGGAATTTTATATTCCTCACTATATTTTAGTTTTTCATTCCTATTTTAAGTATATTAAATACAGTACATGGTCTTGTATAAGTGCATTTTTTGTTGCAATTTTTAAGCACTCGTTTTACTGCTTTGCTTGTATGTAATCTAAAAGGTACTGGGACCCAGTTTTCGTCCCTTAGCATCTCTTCATTCTTCCTTGTCACAGTCTGTTGGTTATGTGATCTATTTTCGTTTTCATATTTAATCTTTTGTTCTTTATATATTTTCTTCATAAATTTCATGCTATATCCATGTTTACGGCCTCAAAAATATATTCTTTTCAGTTCTTGTTCTCTGTAGGTATCATTGCTTTTATCATTCAGTTCATGATAAAAAATTGTGAAATGAATACTCTTCATTTCACAATTTTTTCTTTTATATTAAAAATAATAATAAATGGGAATAGTAGAAACTTATTGAAACTTGAAATTTTGTAATACATATATTGCTATTGCTTTTGTTTCATGTTGTATTGTATATTAAATAATTTGTTTTACATGTTATAAAAAGTAAAAAATTTTTTTTTATATGAAACCTATTTTAATAATGACTATTAAAGTGGAACAGAACAATAATTTGAATTACTATATATACTCGTGTATAAGCCAACACTTTTTCTCAAAAAATTTCTGAAGTGAGGGTCGGCTTATATAAGATCAAAAAAATCAATTTTTTTTTTGGCTGGAGAAATTGAAGTAATAAGCAAAACCATAACTTATTGAGCGTTTTGTCTGGAAATTGAAGTAATAAGTAAAACCATAACTTACTGAACGTCTCCTGAAGATCAGAAGGAAATTTTGCAATCGGCTTATACACAGATCAAAAAAAATCAACTTTTTTTTTTGGCTGGAGAAATTAAAGTAATAAGCAAAACCATAACTTATTAAACGTCTCCTGAAGACCAGGGAGGAAATTTTACAATAATTCATTTAATATAATACCAGGTAAAATTTTATCTGACCCTGAAGCAATCAAGCTCATTGCACTGCCAACTCCAACTTTCATACACTGTAATCAGATAGGCAACACTGTGTTGCCCAATACGACGTGATGCGTAAACTTGACAATAAATCAAGAATCTTACCTAGGATTCATATTTGGATGAAAAAATATATATTTATTTTTCAATAATAAGCATTTATTGATTACTAGCAAATGAATTAAAGCATTCTTAATTAATAATATAATTAAGAATGCTTTAATTCATTTGCTAGTAATCAATAAATGCTTATTATACTTAAATCATTGATGATTTAATTAAAGTAGATTAAAAAGTAAAATAATGTTTAAAATAACAAAAAAATAATTATTATTTAAAATCCATACTGAAAAATAATCGTAGTTTATCAAAAAAGTTAATTGTAAGCAAAATCAAAATTTTGAAATCGCACGCTTAATGTGTAGAAATCATGTTGCACGCATCATCCTAACAGTTTATGACATTATCATTAGGATGTTCCACCCATTTCAAAATATGATTAAAGATTTGAATATGATAACTCAATTCAATTCAACTAGACAAAATAGAATGCAAGGGAAAACGAAACTTCAAACGGTCTTTTGGGAGCCGTGTGACATAGATGTATTCTAATGGAATTTTCACTGTGATACTTTAATTTGAAAACTTTTTAGAAAAGAAAACAGTTATTCAATAACAACAATAAAAATAAAATATTTTAATGTAAATTATCAAAAATTTATTACTATTCATTAACTTGATATTTTCTGAAGCTCCGTCATCTTAACAATAATGTCATACATCGACATCAATCTCGCTTTGGAGTAAAGTAAAATTTTACTTTCCCTGATGCAATCGAGGGCATCACACCACTGACTCCAATCTGCATTTATATAAATGCATCAGATAGGCGATGCTGCTTTGCCTGATGCGCCACAATGCTGAAATTCTGGACAATAATCCAAGAATCTTAGGTCAAAGTGATTGAAATTTTACTTTAACTCAAAGTGATCTATTGCATGCTGCGCTGGATCACTTCGAGTTAAAGTAAAATTTAATTTTTAAATTGATATATTGGTGTTTGTTTTATAATAATTTATTTTATATGTATATATTTAAAGTTTCAACAAAATATTTATTTTGTCAAATAGCATTAATATATCAGTAACTAAAAATCAAAGATCACATAATTTATCGATTTCAAATTTTTATCAAATTTTAACTGCTAAAGTTGGGGATAATCTTATACACAGGTTTTGTATTTTTACCAATTTTCAAACTCTGAAGTTGGGGATTCAGATTATACACTGATCGGCTCATATTCAAGTATATACAGCAAGATTTTAATTTTAGTTAAATTGGATATTTATTTATAATCAAAACTAGACAAACAGCAAATGTAATTAAACTGAATTAAATGAATTTTTGTTTGAAATCTTTAAATACAGTAGAGCCTCAACATTCGCAGGGGCAATTTTCGAGAACGTAACGTTCTCGAAAATTGGCGTGAAAGTTGAATCCGCGAAAGTTGAAGTTAATATCCTATGGGAAAACTGGATTGGGGGCTGGAGTGTATCTACTTAATGTGGAACAATAAATAGTATGTATAGTACTGTATAATTACTTTTAATATTTATTTAAAATTATTATTACAATGAAGAAAAAGTTAAAGTACAGTACATACCGGTTGTATGTTGCATACTGTATAATGCTGTGAAGGCGATAACGGTTCCTGAATTTGTCGAACCAACCGCTATTTGCAACAGATTTATTTGGATTATCATCTGAAGATTCTGCAAAGCGTTTATAGACCCTTATGGCTTTGGCTTTATTATAGTCTTACTTATCGGCATATTCTTTGGTTATGGTCTTCTATCCACAAGTACAGAGCCTTTTCCGTTTTCTCTATGTTCTTATCTCTTATTTGGGAAGTGTGCTTCAATGATAATGGAGTACAACCCGTTATGCTATGCCAAATTGCATCTTCCTATTTCTTTATCGACCTAACTGTAGATTCATTTACACCAAAAAGTCTACCTACTTCAGCGTAACTCTTTCCCTCTAGCAAAATATCGAGAACTTCCA
Source organism: Olivierus martensii (assembly GCA_000484575.1). Classification (NCBI taxonomy): domain Eukaryota; kingdom Metazoa; phylum Arthropoda; class Arachnida; order Scorpiones; family Buthidae; genus Olivierus; species Olivierus martensii. The sequence goes on along the minus strand of AYEL01079781.1, from coordinate 23,198 downwards.
GTTTCTTTGAAAGGGTCATCACCGATTTCGCACACTTACAAATATGGGAAGTTGTCGCCTTCTGACTGGCTGTCTTTTTTCCAGACATGATGATGTATCCTAGCACTCGATAGAATTAAGAAAATATATGGGCATAACCGTAAAGTCCTGGATATCGAAAACTGAAACTAAAGCATAGAGTCCCGGATGGCGAAGCAAAAACTACAGTACTGTAATTCGGCAATTTTTTTTGAACTGTGCGTCTAAGGAGCTTGTGCTTAAATAAAGTTTTTTGTGTTTCTGATAGAATAAATTGTGATATTAATATAAATAAATACTGTTCTGTACTGTATACAGAAGTTTTTATTAAAAAATTTACGGAAAAATTTCTCCCTTGAATGGGGAAAACTATGAATAAGCAAAGCGCAAATGCTGAAAAGCTGTACAAGGAAGTCCGACGCGAATAAATGAATCCGCAAATGTTGAGGACCTACTGTATAATGTTTATGTAAATAGTAAGAACTTAATATAATTGAATATTTAGTCATATTCTTATCAAAGATTTTCTATTTATTAATGATATATTGTTTAAAAATTGTTGTAATTTTTACTGTTTAAACATTTTCATATTAATTTTTTGAGACATCAATATATATATATAAGATCCTAAAAAAATCAATATACTTAAAAGGAAGTAAAAAGTATATAGTTATGCAATATTCATTTAATAATTATATTTTCTTTACTGCTGTTTCATTAAAATGAGAATGTTTATTTCTTTAACAATATCAACTTCACTTTATGAATTTTTTTTGCATTTAAAGTTTGTGTATCTTCTGCTCTTTTTATAAAATTTGTAACCTTACCGGTTAGAAATCAATCGTTCTTTAACATATAACCAAAATAAATTTATGAATAAAACAGTTTTTCTTCTTTTTCACATTTTTCAATTGAAGAATAAAAACTTATTTGGAACACAAAATATTCAATTATTACCAATTAATTCAATTTCAAAGCGAAATCGAAAATAGACTGCATATTGTCCATCTCGTTGCAAACTAGCAAAACTGCATTTATGACTAATTTTAGCAAAGTATTTCCCAATGATTGCATTTGGTGTCCATGTATGGATTTACAAAAATTAATGAAAAATGTTTTGTGTTGTAAGAGAGTAAACATAATTTTCTAAATGTGTTAAATCAGTGCTTCTCAAAGTGTGGGTTGCAATCCCATATGAGGTTGCGTAACAAAATTTGGGGTTGCAGAAATTTTAGCAAATGTTTTAATTCATATTCCTAGTTTATATACCTCTATACCCAGCATCGTGAAAATATTTTCTCGGAGAAAAAGGGGTCGCCAAGTGGAAAAATTTGAGAAGCGCTGTGTTAGATAAAAACCACGTTGTAGAAGTACCGTATTATAAGAAGGTTTCCACAAGTTTCAAATCGTGTTAGAGCAAAACAGTGCTGTAGGAAGTCGTGTTATAGGAGTGACATCTGTGCTAATAAATTGAATAAATTTCCAAAACAAGTAAAATTAAATAATAATAAGTAATTTATTGGACTCAAATATTTACAAAAAAAGTGTTAAAGCTTTATTTAGACAATAATAAAACACAAAACAAGTTATCAATAAAACTTGTTTAATCAAAAATTCAAATATTCAAAACAATATTAAATATAACCTTAAATAATAATTAAATATACTACCTCCAATCTCTGATACAAACTCAAGCAATTGTCAATCTTACAAGAAAATTAGAAGTCACAAATCAGCTCCATGCAATACAACATCTCGCTGTGTCATTTGACGTACACATTTTTATAGTAATGACTTTCACAGTCCCAAGCTTGTCTCACTTACATAAGTCATGCAACAAGTTCAAATTTCTTAGTTTACAGAGTAATCAATTCATGTCATCCTCTTTACAATTAATTATGTACTGAATATAAAACATTGATAAGAGATCATTCTTATATTCTCCCATTTGTGGGGGTCAATAATCTTCCCCCGGAGATGAGTTAAGGAATTTGTCGCCAATGCTGCAATATGATAACAAGACGTGTTATGTTTTGTCATTGTTCTTTTAAATAATGAATTTTGACGAAATGGTCTATTCAGGTGTCAATTCAAAATCTAAGAAATGATACCTGAACCATCTGTAAGTTAAAGAGAAAAATATCCCCAAGAATAAGGGTCAGAGAAGGTCAATGGATATATAAGAGCCATTGCCGTTGCCACTCCCGATCGGTGCAGCAGTTGATTTTAAGTGACTCCGTGGCTTTCGACATTTTTGTCTTCAAAATTTCTACTGGTTCTCCATGCTCTTGTGGTAACGACCGAGTTGTCACCCAGAGCTTTACAGCGAACCCTTTCTGTACACCCGTTTGTTTGAAAGGAACCATCTACTAGCCACAACTTCTATGCTGCCACCTGTGGTGTTTCATCAACCGTTCATATCAACGAAGATTTTGTGTGCACCAGGAATCGAATTCTAAACCAAGGACTAAAGACTTATTATTAGAGACTAGAGACTATTAATTTATCATCGACGGTGTTCGTGATAACCGGATCCATCTCCACGGATTTTTGAGTCAAAGTATCTCTTTCTCTAAATTGAGTGATCAACACTCACATGTGTTGCGATGGAGATCTCTCTCGTTTAATAAAGGAAGTTGTTCTTCGACGAACGTAGTCTTTGTGTCGATTTGCTGAACAGCACAATTATTACCTGTCCTTACTCACACACTAAATAGATATGCCACTCACTTGTTTGTCGGCTTCGTAGCTGACTGGTGTCAGAACCTGACTTTTATCGCATTTAGGCCTAACGCCTGTGTCTATGCCATCCTCGGTCCCATAATTGGTGTCAGAAGTGGGATAGAAGTAATTAATTGGGATCAGAAGAGGAGGAATTTGGATTTGTAAACATTTGTTGAACTTCAAGATGGCTAATAATGAAGCTAATTTGGCAGTTCGGTCAGAGACAACTTCCACAGAGGCGTTCAACACATTCTCTGGAATGATTTCCAGTTATGCTGGAGAATCAACACGTGTCACGGATTTTTTTTGACACAATAGAGGAAATTGCCACCCTAGCATCATGGTCCGATAGGCAAAAACTAGGGATTGTGAAATGTAAACTAACTGGAATTGCACAAGAATACGCCTGGCGCGATTTTAAAATGAAGGATATAACAGACTATAAAACATTTAAGGCACAGATGCTTAAGAGTTTTGCAAAGGTCCCGTACACAATTAGACTACAACAATTTCACAATTGTGTCCAACAGAGAGGCGAAGACATACAGACTTACGCCGTTAGACTGCGGAAACACTCATTGAGGTGGTGAGTGCTAACGAGCAGGAGAGAATTATAATCGAGCAAGCTCAAAGAAAAGAATAAGACAAGAAATTAAAGGTTCAGTTTCTTAACAGGATAAATGACTGGATTAAGAGATCTGTCATGTCCCAGGATCCGAAAACCTTCGAGGAGGCATTGCTAGTGGCGACGCATGAAGAACATATTGAGCGAGTACTCGGCAAACCCCGGCCGTACGTGGGTAGAATAGAAAAACTCGATGAGACAAATACCGCCGCGATAGATTTAAGCACAGACTAACAAGATATAAATAAGACGGCAGATCTATGAACCGCCATAAAGCGATTGAACGACAGACTCGATAAGTTAGAGTCTATGTTGGGAGAAAATACAAACTCACAGTCACCTAATACCTCACAGCTGAGAGAACGGTCTAAAAATCAAGCAAATTTCTATTATGAACCACTGTCACCAAAGCATTATTACAGTATATTGGGGATCAGACAGCCAGATTATTATAGGCCACTGCAAAATAGGATTCCATTTGATAACAGAACCAAACAACCTCATTTTTGGGCTCCCCAAAATTATCGGAAAATGCCTATGACAAAATTTTCACGGCCTCAGAACTTTGGTGTGCCAAGAAGAAGTCCGAGGTTTCGCAAACCACCTCCGCCGCCACAATATTCAGCAGAGAGATAGCCGCCTATTACTCAGCAAAGGTCACAATACAAACCTCGTCGCTGTTGGAATCGTTGAAAGAAAACGAATTCACGACAGGTGCGAGATAATGTCACTAGTAACCAAGCAAATAAATTCGTAGAAAAACAGCCGAAAAATGTATGCAAGATAACTTCAGTTAAAAAAAGACCAAACTAAAATAATCAATTCACATTTAAGGGCAAAAAGCACAACCCAACTGCAATAGACAGACCGACACAGAAGAGCACTGTCGCTCAAATTAAAATTAAGAAAAACAAGAAAAATAAGCGAAAACATAAACGGAGAGGCAAATGTAATAACAAACAATCAAGGTATCAAGTTAACAATCCATACGCTAGAATTAAAACTGTTCGTCAGGATCGAAACAAAGTTGATCAAAATGAGAGGACAAAAATGAATTCAATAACAAAAATAAAAGAAACTCAGCCATGCAAGTATGCAGTCGGCAATTTAGTACTTGTTAATCAAACTTACGTGCCCTGAGGGCTTAAACGTAAGTTCTATCCAAGATATCAAGGACCATATTGGATAGTTGAAGAGACTAGTCCGGTGAATTTTATAGTCAAAGATATACAAACCAAAAAAAAGGATTTTTGTACACGCTAACCAATTAAAACCGGCAGTGGCTCGGATGGAGTTCGAGCAGACCGATGAATCAGTGAAGGGACAGATTCGACCTGATTCTTCGTCTGGGAGAGCACCTATGCAGGAAATGGACCCATGGGACAAGTTGATATTTTTTTTACTAAGGCCAGAGCCTGGGTCTAGTGACGGACGGTTCGAAGCAGACCCCAGTACAAGCTCTCAGTATCACATTTATCTTCCTGCTCCCATGCGCTCTAGAATTCCAAAAAGAATAATTAGACAATAATAATAATAGTTATGATGTTAAATAGTTTTCATTTTCAAATAATGCGAATAAAATAAGAGGCAAATAAATAAGGGAACAAAGCCAATTTGATACAATTTATTTACCCAGATGTAGCCTCACATTTAAAAGATATCATTCGTAGATAGAACAATCTACAAACACTCTCTATAGGTCCGGGGACAAATTAGAATAGGCCTAACGTAAGAACCTGCGTGCCGTAAAAAGAGATAGAACAATCTACAAACACTCTCTATAGGTCCGGGGACAAATTAGAATAGGCCTAAAGTAAGAACCTGCGTGCCGTAAAAAGCGACTAAAAGGCAAGATAACGTAGAGACTTAAGCAAAGGCTCAGTAAGGCCAATGTCTCACCACCAACTCCACACTGGTATCAAAGGGAGTGAATATAGCCTTTGTGTATAATTTTTTTCTAATAGGACTAACAGATAAAAATTAAGAAAGAGGAAATTAGTGAACAGATACACAGCATAGCCAATGCACGAGCAGGCATGCGCTACAAATGCGGACGTGCCGAAAACAATGCAAGTGCACGCTATACAAGCTGATACAAAAGAAAATACCTATAACATTTAAAAACGAAATTTTAGAAATTGTAGAAATAAATAAGGAAAGAAATACAGAAAGAATATAAATTAAGTAGAAGTAAACAAATTAAGAGAAATATATGCAAGTACCACAGCGTAAGCGAAATGCATAGTCGGTGTGCGCCACAAATGGCCGACACATCAAACAAATAGGGCTAATGCACTCTACACAAGTGGGTATATGACAAAGAAGAAATAAGGAGTTAATATAGTAAAAATAAAAATATGATAAGACAAGTTGAAATGAATGAAAAGTGAAAGAAAAGTAAAATTACGTTACTATTTTGGACTTCGTAACAGTCCTGGCCGTCTTCAACAATTGCCCCATTGCTAATGTCAACGACCTTGGCAAACTCAGAACGGATAGCTTGATGGAAAGATTGGAAGTTGGTTACCAAAGAGTAAAACCAAACATTCCATCTCTCTCCAACACTGTTGTTAATTCAAACAAGAATGTGTCGAAATAGAAATTGTATTCAGATTTCCATATTAATAAAAGAGTTTGTTACTTATATCACAAGGGAGATGCCGTTGATGATTTTTCAGTGCTTATCAATTACTTTTATTTTAATTGTTAGATATTGTGTATAAGTACAACATAGTTAAAAACTTTTATTATTAATTTTGAATTGCATGATAGACATTTTATCTTTACGTTTAATGAATTTACATTTTATATTTTATGCAATAAAGCTGTTGTGACATGATAGTCATACACACATACACGATCGCAATTTTCGCCACATGAACCTATGAGGAAGAGAGATTTCTGCAAATTAATTTGTGAGAGAGAGAAATACATAGTCGAAATAATGATTTGATTGAATTAATTAATTGAAATATGAATTAATTTTAGTTTATATGGTTATTGTATATTTAGATGAGAAATATTTTAGTATTATATATTTTATTAAGTTAATATGTAAAATGAATCTATCACACGAGATGATAGATCATTTTGGAAAGTGGGAAGTATTGTAGGGAGGTCAATAATCTTCCCCCGGAGATGAGTTAATAATTATTTGTCATTTAATTATTATTAATAGTCATTAATAATCATTAATAGTCATTTGTCGCCAATGCTGCAATATGATAACAAGATGTGTTATGTTTTGTCATTGTTCTTTTAAATAATGAATTTTGACGAAATGGTCTATTCAGGTGTCAATTCAAAATCTAAGAAATGATACCTGAACCATCTGTAAGTTAAAGAGAAAAACATCCTCAGGAATAAGGGTCAGAGAAAGTCAATGGATATATAAGAGCCATTGCCGCCCTCGATCGGCGCAGCAGTTGATTCTAAGTGACTCCGTGGCTTTTGACATTTTTGTCTTTGAAATTTTGACTGGTTCTGCACACTCTTGCGGTAACGACCGACCCAGAACTTTACGGCGAACACTTTCTGATACACTCCCATTTGTTTGAAAGGAACCATCTACTAGCTGCAACTTCTACGCTACCACCCGTGATGTTTCATCAACCGTCCGTATCAATGAAGATTTTGTGTGCACCAGGAATCGAATTCCAAATCAATGACTAAAGACTTTTTATTAGAGACTAGAGACTATTAATTTATCATCCACGGTGTTCGTGATAAACGGATCCATCTCCACGGATTTTTGAGTCAAGGTATCTCTTTCTCTAAATCAGGTGATCAACACTCATATGTGTTGTGATGGAGATCTCTCTCTTTTAATAAAGGAAGTTGTTCTTCAATGAACATAGTCTTTGTGTCGATTTGCGGAACAGCACCTACCCCATCCTTACTCAAGCTAAATAGATATATCGCTTGCTTGTTTGTCAGCTTCGTACCCGACTGGTGTCAGAACCTGACTTTTATCGCATTTAGGCCTAACGCCTGTGTCTATACCGTCCTCGGTCCCACACAATGGATCAGTGGAAATGACTTAGATTGTCGAAAGACAGACTTTTAGTCCATAACTCAATTTCTAACTGATGAGATGGACGACATGAAACCTTTTAAACTAAAACATAATATGTTAAATAATAATGAAAATAATAAGAAATAATAATAAAGAATATAATAAAATAATAACAGGGTAGGTCAGAGTTAACTTCTTCACGAGTTTTTAGGCTTAGCATTTTAAGTATTTAATGAATGCTCTTGTAAATATTTTTTTAGATTCTTATTTGCATTAACAAATGAAAAAACATGATTCACTTTACAACAATGGTCTGGAATGTAATTGCCATAATTACAAGATATGCCTATATACAAAAATTTAATTATGAAATATTTATTAGATAATATTGTATCGATTATTATAGTTCACTGAATTGCAAAATAACTTTCTATAAATTACCTACTGTAAATGTTAGTGGAGCATCCAACAGCAAATCTACATATTTGGTAAACAAGATCAGCTTGTTCATAAAATTCTCTGAACATTAAATCAACATTTACCTCTGATTTCTCTTTATTCTAAGTAATACATAAATAACCAAAATATCAGTTTAAGAATATATCAAATGCATACATACGAAAATAAATTTAATAAAAATAATTTAATTATATTTACTTTCAAATAAGTAATGTGATCCATATTTATTTCAAAAATTGCCTGTAATCTTGGTAATTTTTCCCCTAATAATTTCAAAATTTCTATATTGATTTGACTTTCCAAGCAATATATATCATCCAATAAAACTTCAGTTTCTAAAACTAAAGAATGCCTAATAAAAAATAAATCAAAAATGCACTTTAAGTAATAAAATTCATAATATTAATTTGGTTACATAACTTTCTATTAATCTTTTCTTAAATGCTATATTTAAACTTACTTTATTTTCAGATCATTTATGTTATTTTCAAGTTTTTTTTCAATGTTCTTGCACACATTATATTGCAATAATGCCTAAAGTTTAAAATAATTAAATTAATATAATTATATTTCAACTTATAGAAATTACATAAATCTTTACTGACTATTTTAAAAAATTCTGACATTGCATGGAAACTTTATAAAATACAGATATTTCTTATCAATAGGTCAAGGGTATGTTCTTAAAGAATTTTATAATAGACAAAAACTACTGTTGAAGATATTAAGCACAAAAATGCAAGATTATATTCCATGTTAGCTATATAATTTTTAACTTTACACTTAATACCTATTATACTCCCTCGATGGCGTCTCCACCTTGTCGTGGTGAGGGAGATTGCATGTTCCAAGGATCCTAAGAGCTATGCCGGCAGTAACTTTGCTACTGGTAGGGTCTCCCATGTCGGATAGGTCAAAGGTGAGGGGTCAGACTAAGAGAACTCTGCCCAAACTAAGGTGTAAGGCATCGTGCTGAGAGTTGAGTGGCACTGGGGTAGTAAAAGATGTAGTGTCGTTAACAATCCCTTCAGGGCACCAGGCCCTTGAGGGGGCAGAGTTGAGTGCCCTGAAGGGATTGTTAACGACAATACATCTGTATTGTTAACGACTGTACATCTGTTAACAACACTACATCTGTCATAGTTAGCCTTCCGCCTGTATTGAAGGATAACCGGGCAGTGACCTTACATGTTTCCTCCAATTTCTGTTTTGACATGGATTCTAAATTTATTTCAAAATTTAAAACCTTGTCTGAGGGGGCTGCTTCTCCGCATCATCATGGGGTGGTGATCCTGGTACCTCATCTGAGAGTGCCGGGGTCACTGATGTGCCTCCGGGTGGTGGGACGGTGGAGCAGTCTCCTGGTGTTATCTCTGCCACCAGGAGTAAACCTAGTCCGCCAAAGACGCGTTTGTCTGGAGCGGCTAGGCAAAAGCAGAGGAGCGCTAGGAGGGAAGCTGCTGGCACTTGTGACTCTCAGCTACCACACGGTACTTCCCAACTAGCTTCTCTGTCTGACTCTCTTGCTGACACCCCTGCTGTCAGCAAGAGAACCAGATCTCAGTTGTTCACCCCCCTCTTCTGAGGTGAGACCTCCTAAGCGGCCTCAGGGCTTTCAGCCTGGCTCTTGTGCGGAAGCTATGGCTTCTTTTCAGTTAGCAATCATCAAGGAGGGTTTTCTGGACTCCAAGATGGTGGCTGCTGAGATGGATCTTATTTTGGATAAGTTCCTGCATCCGGCATGGATGGAATCCCTTCTGGGGAGACCTTGCCACTTCTTAAGGGGTATTCCTCGGACAATGGTGCACTCATTTATACAAGTATAAATGAGTTCACCTGTCAGAGGCTTACTCGGCTTTTGGATGGGTGTATTCTTGGACAGGGGATTCATCTAAGGGTCATTCCTGCGATGAACCTGCCCAAGTCTGTGAAGATGGGGTATCGTACTGTGGACACTCGTACGCAGGATGTGCACCAACTTTTTGTTCGACTCCAAGTATTCAACTCAGGGTTCAAGACTAAACATTGGAGGGTCTTGGGTCGTAGTAGGGATGCTAAGGGACAGCGTTTTATCCTGATGGTTGACCTTGTTTCGGCAAAGGCCATCAAGGCGGCAAACTATAAGGCTTTTTCTGGGCTAGATCAAGGTACCTTTAAGGTACTTTCGGATCCTAATTCCAAGTCTAGGAGACCGATAGCTTCGGTGATTGCTCCTGAAAAGGGGCATGAACTAGTCAGGCTCACTGATAAGGATCAGGCTTCCTGGAGTACCACTGGTCCTTCCGACACCCAGTCAACACGAGGGCATATGGAACTTTGCCCACCTTAGGTACCTGTAATGTCATGGGCCTGAGGTGCTGGAGATTGATTCAAATCAACCTCCAGCACTCCCGAGCCGCTTCCACCCTTTTGGGTCGGCTGCTCGTGGGGGCTGCTATGACCTTGCTCTTATTCAAGAGCCATGGCACTATAAGAGCCGAATACGGGGACTTCACTGCAAAGAAGGTAAGTTGTTTTCTTTTACTTCTTGTACTTCTGATAGTAGTCCTCGGACTTGTGTATTCACTAGGAATAACATACATGTTTCGCCTGTTTGGGCTTACTGTTCTAGGGAACTTACTACTGTTCGGGTGAAGCTTGTTGAGAGGGATACTGGTAGGGAATTTATTGTTTCCTCTGCTTATTTCCCTTACGATAAACACGAACTTCCATCAACACCTGAGATTGTGTCTTTGGTGGAATTTTGTCATAAGAATCATTTTGATTTATTGGTTGGTGTCGATGATAACTCTCATCATGTTGTTTGGGGTAATCAAACTCTCATCATGTGGTTTGGGGTAGCAAAGACATCAACCGAAGGGGGAGCACTTATTGGAGTTTCTGATAGATACTAACCTGTTTATTCTGAATAGAGGTAATGAGCCTACCTTTGCTAGTGCTTGGGCTGAAATAGGCCCCTCCCTATTCTACTACTACTACTACTACCTTGCCACAAGTGAAAAAGAAAATTTTGCATCCCTGTGATGCTGAAAGGAATTTATGGTTTTTTTGGTTGTCAAGTGCATCAAATGAAGTGCATTCGTAACCATTTTATGAAGTACAAAGAGTGTTTATATAATGGTAGTTCAATTAATTTTAATTATTATCACCAGCTGTTCATTACAGATGACAATGAATGCAAAGGTGGAAAAAAAGTTGTTCCGAAATTAAGTCCTTCCCATATTGATCCAAAATTTTATCAAAAAATGAATGTGAAATTGGCAGTCCAACTATTCAGCAGATCTGTGGCAAGGGGACTAAATTTCTATAGAGAGAAAGGACATCCACAGTTCAAAAATAGTGAAGAGACAGAAAAATTTACTCTTGATTTGAATAATATATTTGATTGTTTAAATTCAAAACTACCATTAGTAGGATTGAGAAAAAATACAAAGAATCATATGTTGTTATAAAAATTTGATGCTGTATTACAACAGTCAAATAACACCTTTGCTTCCAAACAGACATTGGAATCTCTAAGAATCACAATAAGAAGCACACTTGAGCTATGTGAATATTTATGGAAGAAAAATTATAAATATATATTAACAGCAAAGTTAAATCAAGATCCTTTAGAGAGAGACTTTGGATTGATTCGAGGTTTGAGTTGTGATGACCATCCTACTGTGATAAACTTTACAAAGCTGCATGCACTTCAGACTATATATGCACCTATAAAAGGTGTATTATCAAAAGCATCAAATTGTGAAGATATTGGAGATGATACGCTAACTTCGTTTACATCTAATGTCAGAAAGCCTAGTAGTTTTAAATATAATACAAATACCTTGATTAAAAGTTCATTTGGTAAAGTTGAAGAAAAACTAAAATTTTTAGACCAGTGTGAACATAGTAAGTTGACTGAACACGATTACTTTTCCAACACCACAAATGAAGCATTAACAGACGATATATGTGGATATATTTTGTCAAAATCAAAAAAATATTCAGAGTGCCAAAAATGCATCGCTTCATTATGTGCTTCAACACCAGAAATATCTGATGCAAATATTATAACTGCATTCAAAGATTATGGTGGAAAATTACATTATCCATCAAAGAGTGTGTTATCACTTTTTATGACAGTTGAGGAGATTACTCTACAATAATTTTTTCTTGGTGTTGGGATTTTTTTTTCCGTCAGTGTATTATATTGAGACAAGAATATTTTTTAAGATAAAAGACAAAAAGAAAACAACAAAAACAAGTATAATAGCTAAAGAAAAGAGAAAGTTGGCCAAATTACAGTTTTTTAGACTCACTCACTCACTGATCTGACAGTTTATAATGATGTCGGTCGCTGTAAAGACCACTGTCTTCAATTGATTCCAAAGTTACTTATATATTATATTGAGACAAGAATATTTTTTAAGACAAAAGAAAACAACAAAAAGAAGTATAATAGCTAAAGAAAAGAGAAAGTTGGCCAAATTACCGTAATGAAATCTATACAATAATAATTAATTTAAATAATTGTTAATGAAAAATTTACACCAATTTTATTGTAAATCTGTATTAAGGAAAATTTTGTTTAACCTTGTGTGGCATTTCAGAGAAAAGTGTATTATTCTGCAAGTGAATTGGTAAAATTAAATTCATTAATGAATTATTTGTTTATAATTCACAAATAATTTAACTTCGCAATTCCTTTACTTACAATGCATACAAATATCTCCTCTAATTTCATCAAATAGGTGCACCAGCAATTTACTAATGCACACAAAAACTTGAGGGGATATAAGTCAAAAGGGAGAATAGTTCCAAGAAAAATTTATGTAATATGGGCATCTATGTATTTTATTAATTCTATGAAAATACTGTAACTATTACAACACAAGTAATTTATTATAATTTTATGTTAACAGAACGATATTTATCAAAATTATTAAGTTCATCTACTGCTAATTTCATCAAATAGGTGCACCAGCAACTTACTAATGCGCACAAAAACTTGAGGGGATATAAGTCAAGAGGGAGATAGTTCCAAGAAAAATTTATGTAATATGGGCAGCTATGTATTTTATTAATTCTATGAAAATACTTACAACACGAGTAATTTATTATAATTTTATCTTAATAATTTTGATAAATATCGTTCTGTTAAGTTCATCTACTGTCTATAGCAATGGTGATAAATTATTGATAAAGATGCCATTTATATAATTTCGAAAAAACAGATTTTATTATTATTTATTATTATTTTTTTTTTGATGTTTTCCCGACGAACATAATACATTTAAATAGCGTGTAGACAACTTAGCGAAGTTACTGCCATCTAGCCAGAGCAACAGCGAACTAACGAAGTTACTCTACTTAACCTCTAATACTACGCTCTGGGGTTCCTTAATTAATCGGAAAGTTAAAAAACAACAATTCGCCATTACTGGTATTATTATTACCGGCCAGTTCTTGGCCAACTCTAACTTTCTTTCCCATTTGGTTAAATATAAAAATAAACAACTAAGATAAAATAGCTTTAAAATAAAATAGTAAGGGGCGCAGCCGCTAAACATTCCCGTATCTCGACAGAAATAATTAGTCGCCAATAGGGGCGGCGCTGTCGTCGATAGCAACGTTTTCTCTTTATCCCGATCTATTTAATTTAATTTAACTTACTTTAATCGACCAGACGGGTTTAGATTAACCGCGGGAGAAACGGGTAGTTTAGTAGATAAGAAAACCGGCCGGCCCACCTATTTTTGGGTGACGTAGGTGTACCCTGGCAGCTCAGACCGCCACGGCCGATTCGCTATACCTTTAACTTTTTCCTTCCATTTAAAAAGTTAACTAGGAACGGCCTAGACCGTATAAACGGCCAAGAAGAAGAAGAATTAGCATTAAAATTACCGGAAACTATAAAACCGGGAAAATTCTCCGTCACTCCGATTTTAATAGCTTCTTTCCGTTGCTATTCTCGCTCGCCACCGAAACGCATCGGTAGATGGCGCTACCAAAATAAAATGCCACTTAAAAGTTACATTATTTCGTTCGTAAGTAATATCGCGTTACGCCATTCTTTTCGCCTTCGTCGAAATCCCCTAACGCGGTAACCCTCGACATTCGGCTAAAATATCGGGTGACTTAAGGCGGATTCCCACTCGAGCCGCGCCACCGCGGGCTGATGAGTCACAAACGCCATATGCCCGGTATTCGTTCCCATTCGATGATTCGATTAAGCGTTGGCGGTAAACAATTGACGACATCGGCCAATAGTCGGTAAGAATAGGAATACGTCTGTGAGGATCGCGGGGCTAGGCGCTGTTAAAAGAAGTCTCATGCCCACTACTCACGCAGTTGATTTTCTTGTTGTAGGAGACGCGCTGTGGTAGATTTTTGATTTCAGCACGATGGGTCCTTTTAAATGGCTGGCTTTTAATTTTATCCAGCCAAGCAATTTTACTCGAAATCGTAAAATCCTTTCTCGACATCTTGGCCAAGATTTTAAAATTTTAAATAAAATCGACATTGTAAATGAATGTCGCTAGGTACAGTAAATGGCGCGGATCCGTGACGCCGAGGTCCGGGATTAGGATTGACTCGCAAACTTATTTTATAAACCAAAATATAAGATATTTATTTACAAGAATATATATAGCAATTACCAATGAATTTTATTTAATTTCTAACTTAAATCTAATTTAGCCTACGTTACAATTTTCGTTTGTGTGATAATACAATGTTGAGAGTGAGTGAGTTCCACCACCTCCACATATCTGAGATTTTTACCCATGTTACATTCCCACTCGAGCCGCGCCACCGCGGGCTGATGAGTCACAAACGCCGATATGGCCGGTATTCGTTCCCATACAATGATTCCATTAAGTGTTGGCGGTAAACAACTGACGATATCAGCCAATAGTCGGTACGAATAGGAATACGTCAATCACCAATCACTGTCACTGTATAATTCGTTTAATACTAAGCACTTCTCCGATTGGTAGTCTCCGCAGCTAGTCGCTGTATAGAAGCGCAGACGTTGGGAGCTAACAACGTCTACGTTTCTAACAAGTGGCCGCGAGGTCAAGATCCGTTGCTATGGAAACGAGCTCCTATCCGCGTTTGCTGCAGACTACACCCCAAGTGGGAACCCGCCTTAACGGTAGACTCTTAACGTCGCCCATCGATCCTCGCGTCCGTCGGCTGCCCCGACGCGACGGGACGAGTCGCTTTCTCGTCGCTCAAAACTTACGTCGTCGTTTTCTAATAACAAAATTATTGACTTCTAATCTCTTTGACTCTCCAAAACTACCACTCTTCTTTTACACGGAACTCGTATTTATTTATTCTTTCCATCCATCCGGAGAAGAAACTTTCCCACAGATGGACAAGGAACTAGCGAACTTATTCAAAGTTCCCTGTTAATGTTATCTCGATCGATCTTTATTAATTAATTATTATTTTTAAACAAATTTTTTTCCTTTAATTTTTAATTTAAATTTTAACATAATTTCATATTATTTCTATAAGACAAGGAAGTGCCGTTTAGGGGTCTCCAGGACCTCGCGCGTCAACCACCAATCACCGCCATTGTATAATTCGTTTAATACTAAGCGCTTTTCTGATTGGCTAGTATCCGTAACTAGTCGCTGTGTAGAAGCGCAGACGTTGAGAGCTAGCGATGTCCATGGTGTAAGAAGAAAGGTGGGTATCGCGCATCTCGTTATAAATGAGTGACGTCAATGACGTCATCAGGCATCCAATCTAGAAAGCAGCGCTACTACTGCAACAAACATGACATTTGTTGTCTTCTGTTAAACTTATTTTGATATCTTTTCTTTCAAATAAAAGAGAATAACTTAAGATCTATCATATTTTTATTTAACTAATTTAAAATCAGCAGAAATAATAACAAAAATTTTTAATATACCATGTAACAAACTTTTAACAACTTTTTTCGTTTTCTCTGATTTACATTTAATATTGTTTTATTTAACTCTCTTATTCGAATGTAAGTTCTTATTTTTATTAAACGAACATTTTTATTTTAATTTTTGCATTCCTTTATAAGGAATGCAAAAATTAAAATAAAAATGTTCATTTAATAAAAATAATTACATTTAACATTGTTTGTACATTTTACATTTAACATGTTACATTTAATATTGTACATTTTATACTGTACATTTGTACATTTTATATTGTACATTGTACATTTTATATTGTACATTTTACATTGTACATTTTACATTTAACATGTTACATTTAATATTGTTTAATTTTTGCATTCCTTATAAAAATTCCTTTATAAGGAATGCAAAAATTAAAATCATCTAGTTTGGATAAAATTAATTTGGCCACTTTTTGAACGATAAATTTTTCACATTTATTTTAGTTTCCATGAAAGTTATGACCCACAGTTTCATTCAGGACAGTTGATCTATTTTTCTATACATTTTCTTTATCTTCTATAATTCCCTACTCTTCATTTTGCCAATATTTAA
Organism: Olivierus martensii; assembly: GCA_000484575.1. Taxonomy (NCBI): domain Eukaryota; kingdom Metazoa; phylum Arthropoda; class Arachnida; order Scorpiones; family Buthidae; genus Olivierus; species Olivierus martensii. The sequence continues at coordinate 6,877 of AYEL01079781.1, read as the reverse complement.
CATTCTTCTTTAACTGTGATATTTTTTCTTTCAATTCGCTTCTGATAATTCTTCTATGGCAGTATCATTCTTCTCAACGATACATTCATCCTTCTCCTCCATTCTTATTTCGACATTTCTGTGCGTTGTTTCAGTACTATAACAAAATTATATGAATTTCATATTACATTACTTAAATTCATACATAAATTATACTCACATTTCAGTTTTTGCTTCATCAGCTAGAAATAGCTCATTAATTAATGTTCTTTTCGCTCTTTTAACTCTTCTTTCAGCACGGGCAGTTTTTTGATTCAGAATTATTTGTCGATGAGCTGCGAGTTACTTTACTATTTGGCAAGTGTAATGTAGGAACAGCATCATTTTTCAATTTTCTGTTTGACGACTACTTTAATAACATTTGTTGAAGTGATTTTACATAGTCATCTTTTTTTAAATCAATAGAACAAATACGAGCTAAAATAATAAAAGCCTAATTTCATTTTAAATTATACTAACATTGGCAATCACCTAGTTTACGTTCATAAAATAAGAAAAAAGACGAATGAAGATTATTTGTAGTCGAAAATTCGATTACAGATAATTTTCACTGGTTTTTTTATTTTACGAAAGGCATCTAACATTTATTTTATCCTTGTCCCTACCTGTTTTCAAGTTGAATTTATCATTTCTCTTACATGACTGAAGCCAAATTGCATACAAATGTCCATCTTTAGAAACCTATGCATCTGGAAACCTTTCTTCTTTGCCTCTCTACTATGATTGGAACACCCAAAAACAGCACAGATCACCACTTGGTCATTTATTTACTAAAAATCGCCGTAAAACTAAAAACAATCACAACTCAATCACACAACTAGCTGTTATCACTGAACTGGCGTGATCTTTTGGGGATGTATTTTTCTGTTCCCGAAGATCTCACTACTGTCCCATTGAAAAATATACTGTCGTTTGTTCTTAAGACAAGCCTTCTTCTGGGATGGTTTGATTGTGGGTGCACAATAGACCACTGTTGGTCGCAGTGCTCGGGCTGGGTAGGCCCCTCCCTATTTACTACTACTACTAATACCTATTATAAAATTCAATATAACAGTATATATTATACTTTTATATAAGGCTTACAATAAAGATAACATCTTCAGTAGGAACAAGTAAAAGAATTACAAATAGAACAAGTATTAATTTGAATACAAGGAATTGAACTTGTGCTGTTATATTTTAATTAAAACACTATCAAAGTAAAAATATGTGTAAATCAAGTATATTTTTAATTTTTAATGATGCTAAGTTTAGTAAATGCATTATAAACTATAGGAATTCATCACATTCACAAAATACTTGTGCTCCTAGAACTGTTATGAAAATCTGAATTTTATATAAGTTGAATTTACCTACATAAATAGTAACATAATTATTTTAATAGACATTACAAGCAGTTCTTGGTTTATGAGTTCTTGGGTTTACAAATTCTTTTTCAAACATGAAATATTGACAAAATCAAAAATATGAATATTAATTGAAAAAATAAATACTAAACATTCATAAATACAGCATTTCAAACCACATATATAGTGATAGAATACAGTATGACTAGATGTGTAGCAGACATACTATTGTTTGCTATGAAATGAGAAAAATCAAAATGGCAGACCAAGAAGTGGAAATAACAATCTCTATCTGCCATGGACTCACCAGCACATTATGTAAATAACTTTCATTTTCAGATTGTACCATATGTAGTAATTTATCTGTATAAAATTTCATCTACTCATTTGTTGATGAAAATAATAATGAATAAGTATTCTTTAAGCATTTATATGACAATTTCTTTATTATGATATGCTTGATTTAAAAGTTATATTTCATTTGTTTTAGATAAATAAATCATTGTTTAAACTATTGTTTTATTGATCTTTACTTAGTTTTATTATGGTTAAATTTCCTTGTTGAGAATGGAACTTCAGATTTTAATATTATGTCTATAGGAAATTGATTCTTAATATAATGATAGTATAAATTTATAAACCTTGCATAGAGGCAGTTCTAATGTCTAACCAGTTTTGCCACATAAGACATATAATCCTATGTAGAGTTATCACAGAAGAATAATAAGATAAATAATCTTTATTGCAGCATACCACAATACAAGAGCAAACAATCAGCGAAAATTTCTTTACATCTATTCCCGAAAAATATCAAAATATAAAAAGAATGGCAACATTTATTGGAGTTTGAAAGAAAGCACCCAAGAACACTTTAATTTGTTCTATGCATTTTCTTAAGACTGATTACATTTTATCAAGTAATAAAGGTTGCACAAATAAATAACATCTAGTTATAAATCTAAGAATAAAGGTTAGCTATTAGTGTAACTCTATTGTTGGTTTATGTTTACCATTTTGGTAGTAAAGAAAATGCCCTTCCTCCAGTTTCAAGTTTCACCAAACCAATAAAATCTTTAGCTGTACAAATGACAATTCAATAACTTATAAATAGATAAACATAAGTAAGAATAAAGATATTTAAGTAAACTGAATTATTGAGAGGCATCTTTATTTATGGAAGTACAGTATTTTGGATATTTCTGACTTTGTCAGCTACAATGTTATCTGATAATTTATTAATTAATTAATTATTAAATAGTATAATTGTGGGAAAGATCAAACTGAAAATATGAATAATTAATTCTGTCTTCTCAAATTTTTTCCATTAACATATCTTATTTAAAATTTGATAGGAAGTTAAATTATAAAATTTTAGAATAACTACATATTTTCTATTAATGTAACTATAAACACATAAATAAACTTCCATGTTTAATTTTATTCATTTTACTTAATTTGAGCCAAAACAAATTTTATTCAGAATATTAATTGATCATGAGTCTTGTTTTGAAACTAAGCATGATTATTTATTTTTTCAATAAGAAAAAATAAATAATTAAATAATATGCCCCGATGAATAAATAGGAAGTCAGTGATAAATTTTTATTTTTTTTTAAATAATCAAATATATCACAAAGTTGAACTTTGTTGATACACTAATTGTTTACTTTCAGTATCTTTCTTTTATACTACTTATTCTTTACAGCCACCATATTGAGAAAATCATTACGCCTTCTATAGTCACTTTGATTTGCGAATAGATTGCTGAAGAGGACTCAGAGGGTCAAAATCACTACAATAAAACTTAAGTTTGTCAAGAAAAGTTTTTATTTTATTTTTCGTTCTTCCATGCTCTTTGTGCTGTCATTTGATACTTAACCAATTAACTTTAATAAAAGAAATATAAACAGATTCAATAGTTTGTCTTTTCAAGAATATATGATGAAGTGGGAATAGTAAAAGAAAACATATGGAAAGAAGTACAGAATTCTCCCAGGAAAGAATGCAGCTACTGGATGGGTAATGGAAAAAAAAGAAGCATCTTTTAGTCATTCTCTTATAATATGATAATGAGCAAAGTCTGCCACTTGCCCAGAAGAGAGTAACCAATTAAACTACCAAAACAATTGAACAAATTTCTACTTTAGAAAGTTTATATTTGGTTTAATTATTGAACTTTTATTGGACAAGGTACCAACACTCTTAGTCACGCTAACAATATAGAAGTGAGTCATTTTGGCAAAGTTGGTCAAGTCAGGAATTTTTAAAGTAATAATAAGATTTAAATATATTTATTCTTAGAAACACAATTTTAGTTTACATTTGATATAAAAAAATATAACATTCAAAAATTTAATGATAATATAAAAACAAAATATTACTAATGCAAAATAATATAATTATTAAATAAAATGAATATTACATTTTTATTCAATTTCATTTATACTTTACATATAGTGATACCTCGGTTCATGAACACAATCCGTTCCTTGACCCTGTTCGTGATCCGAAAAGTTCGTAATCCGAATCAATTTTTCCCATTGCAATTAATGTAAATCCAAATAATACGTTTTTTGATGTTGTGAAATAAATTTTAAGCCTTTGATGAAATAACTGATGTTATAATTCATTTTATATACAATCAGAAAAAATGATTTGCTATATGGATGGAATCACCAAACTGTATACAGAAAACTTGCTAGAAACTGATTCTTATATTTAATTTACATTTTTATAAATAAATCTGTTTTTGAATCAGCTCAACATTAAATATATAAATAAATGAAGTGAAGCTCATTAAAGTTCAACAAATTATGTAATTGTTTTAAAAATCTTCAGTATAAAAAATAATTGTTAGTATTATTTTGAGTTTGGTTAATATTTTAAATATTTTTAGTAAAAATTTTTTCAAACATTATTCGAAAAATAGCCTACCGTAAATTAAAATTTCACAATTTCGATTCGTGATTAAATTTATTTAATGTTATTTCGTTATCTTTACATCAATGTAATGTTTTAAAAATTGCATTATCTTCTCACCGAGTTTAGAGAACGAGTTAGTGGAGGATTAAAAATGGCGGGACGGCCTGGCCTGTACTTATAGGGGCTCTACTGTATTCAGAGGGCCGTGACTGGGTTCCAGGTGACGTCAGATGCGCGGATCATAAAAAAATCAATCACGCTTTTACCCCGCCTTTCTTCTTCCACCATGGCAATGTCTATGTTTCTAACAAACGACCCGGCAGGTCGAGTTCCGTTACTATGGAAACGAGCTCCTTTCCGCGTTGGCTGCGGACTTCACCCCGAGTGGGAATCCGCCTTTACCGGGAAACGAAAGCGCGTAGTGGTAGGTGGTGGCCGCTTACGGGGGCGCGTTAGCCGCCGGCTGGGGCCTCGTTTTAAAATTTATCCACGAAATTAAACAATTAATAATAATAATAATAAAGGAAGAAAACGTCATTAAAAATGTGCGCAAATTTATAAACCGTGGGTTTTTCCCGAGGTAGAAGCGATTTTTTAAATATTTTCGACGCTGCCTTTCCCACGATTTTCCCTATCGAAACGAATAAAAAATTATTTAAGAAGAGACCAAATAAAACCGCCTCGAACGGACTCCATTAATTACTATCACATATAAACTTTGAGTTATTTTTTTAAATTTAAATTCCAACTAATTTTTGTTTACGCTTTTTTAACGCGAATATACCGATGTGGATGCCGCGGTTTTATTAAAATGAGTCATTATACAAATGTCGACTTTTATTTTCGATAAACTTAAAAAAAATATGCCTGCGAATTCGACCAACCGAAATAGACTGGTTATGTTGGGGGAGCGAAACCAACCGTAGGAAATTACAGTGTACCTCGGTATACGTCCCTAAGCCGTTCCACATCCTCGGACTTACACCCAACAGGACGTATACCGAACAAATTTTTCCCATAAGAAATAAAGGGAAAATGATTAATCCGTTCCGATGAAAAAAAATCCTGTTCTTATTGGCGTATTATACGTCGATGGGTTGGTATAAAATAACTTTAACACCGCTTAAAACTAAAATACATAAATAGAAAAGCGATTAGATGAAAATTTAACGTTAGCCGATTTAATAACGTCTTTTGTTTTTCGCCATCGTTCTCGGCGTAAAGTAGGCGGCAGCCCAGTCCTAGACGTCAAATACCTTGGCGTTTTGCTTGACAAGAGTTTGACTTGGAAGCCACACGTTGAGTTTATTGTGGAGAAGGCTGTAGGGCTCTTTAGGCTTGCTGTTTGGGTAAGACTTGGGGTCTTAGGCCAGGGCTGTTGTTTTGGATTTATACCATGGTCGTGAGACCTATTCTTACTTATGCTGCCATTGTATGGTGGCGAGGGTCTTACTTAAGACTTGTCAGGCCGAACTTGGAAAGATTCAAAGGTCCTGTTTGGGCATTACTGGGGCTATGAAGACTGCTCCTACTGCTGCTCGTCTTACTTAAGACTTGTCAGGCCTTGGAAGGATTCAAAGACTGGCTTATTTGGACATTACTGGGGGCTATGAAGACTGCTCTTACTGCCACTCTTGAGGTCCTCCTGTGCATTCCTCCTCTGCATTTGTTTGTTGAGGTGAGTGCCTGGGAGGGGTATTATAGGCTTCATTCTTCTGGGAGAGAGATTTCTTGGACCCATAAGGTGGTGCACTTGTCTTTTGAGTGAGACAGGATACACTGTAACATTCTTGGGATGTTACAGTGTATCCTGTCCCACTCAAGGGTTTAAGAAATCCTTTGGATAAACTGTAACATTCTTGGGATTTTACAGTGTATCCTGTCCCACTCAAAAGACAAGTGCACCACCTTATGGGTCCAAGAAATCCTTCGCCCCAAAGACTGAAGCCTATAATAAAGGATTACATGGTACCTAGATTTAACTTCTTCCGGCCCTTCACTGTTACTTTTCCCAGTTTGGAGGGCTGGGAGGGGGGTTTGGGCGCAGTATCAAGAATGGTTTGGTCTGGTTTACGGACGGTTCTAAAACCACTACTGGTGTTGGGGCAAAGGTTTACTGCGAAGGGACTCGGATGTTTTATTCATATTCCCTTGGGCAGTTTGCCACTGTCTTTCAGGCAGAAATCTTTGTCATTTCTGCATGTGTTAGAATTAATCTTGATAGGGATTATGCTGGTAAGCATATTTTTATCCTATCTGACAGTCGGGCTGCTCTTAAAGCACTTGATAATTCCCGATTTGTTTTGAAACTAATCTGGGAATGCCGTCTTCTTATTGAGGAACTGGCCACCAAGAACAGGGTACAACTGGTTTGGGTGCCGGAGCACAAGGGGATTGGGGGCAATGAGGTTGCTGATAAGCTTGCCAGGGAAGGGGCTTCTCACCCCTTTTTTGGCCTGAGCCATATGTTATGTTTTTTGTTATAAATTCGAAAATTTATAAAATATTAAAATAAAAATTATTGTAATGAAGAAAAAACATACCAATAAACATATTTTATTAAAAAATGA
>AYEL01079778.1:0-125111 GCA_000484575.1 Olivierus martensii | reverse complement strand
TTTTTTTTTTTTTTTTTGTATGTTTAAAGACAGAGACTATTATTATTATTAATTTATTAGCATCCATAAATATTTATTACATAGAAATCAGATCTCTTATCGCATAAAATTCGATTATTATTTAATTTTCATAATAATGCATTTAAGTTTAGAAATCGTTTAAAACAAACGATTGTAAAAAGAGGTACTTTACAAATATGAATAATTAAAGATACGGAATCGAAATATATGTCATCAATGGCATAACATACATATATGTTGAATATCTAAAAATTCATTAAATAATTCTGTATTCATTGTAGGAAAACCTCAGATGATTGAACTCCCGCCATTTTTAAACAGATGATTCTACACAATTAAGTAATGTTATTTCAAATTCGATTTTAATAGTCTGATAGCCATATTAAATTTTATAAAATTCTATAAAATAGTTCAAAAGTTATTAGAGATAAATCATTGAAGTCTGATCAGTCACCATTTTTAAACGGTTGAAGATAAATTGCTAATTAACGTGTCATCGAGATCATCATCATCAACTATTTGATCCACCCATACAGATTAACTATTTATTGAATTTTTATATGATAAAAACCCAATAAATATTTTAGAATACATTAAGAGAGTATCTGGAAAATTTGAATAGCCGCCATTTTTAAATGGCTGACAATTAAGAATTAAATATTTAATTTTATCGTTTAATTAAGCATTTGATGATTTCTGGCATAAATTAAGCGATTATTATTATTTTTTAGTTTACTTTCTGATGAAAAATGAGTGTTATAGGATCGCAATATTATTTTTGTGCCTCTCATCAAGTTTTGAACAGATTTTCTATGAATTAAATCTATTTTGAACAGATTTTATTTCATGAAAATCTATTCAAAACTTGATGGGAGGCACAAAAATAACGTGGCGATCTTATAACACTCATTTTTTTTATCAGAAAATAAGCTAAAAAATAACAACTTAATTGCTGTCAGAAATCATCAAATGTTTAATTCATTTCAACATTCGTTTCTAAAAGAACTAATTCTTTTATATACATATAGTTGTTTTTATTTTATATACGATTATAAAAAAGAGATCTTCTAAGTAGTGTTTCACCTCTTATAATTCAGTTAAATAAATATCTGCTAATGCATATTGCACACGTAATAGAAAAATGACATATTTAATTAACCAATATTTACAGTGAACGAAAAGAAAAATTAAATCATAATTTTTAAAAATCATCCAGGACAAAAATTGTAGATCTTTTTTTTCATCGATTATTTAAACAAGAGTAATGTAGGTAGTGCTTTTCCCCCCTCTAAGAATAATCCATTAAGAAAATGAACTCCTTTGCTTAGCAAAATCTCTCTGTATAAACATCATCTCGTAATAGTTCGTCGCATTTATCTTTTCCATGATAAAACATGAAACCAGACTGAATTTTCTTTCGGAGTGCTATTTTAGAATTAGCATAGAAAATTCCTTCATTTATATTTCGCACATTAGAAGAGTATATCGGCGAATCTATGATTAGATTCGTATGCAGACCGAATGCAAATCGCCAATTTTAATATAAACGAAAAACATAAAAAAAAATAATGATAATAATATTAAACTAACTGATAATTGGTTATTTTATAAAATGACTTGACGGAAAACTATTTCAATTTGGAAACTTTAAAAGATATTTTGTTTTTATAGAAATTTAAATTTGTTTAAATTAAGTGTCAAGAGAGATTTTTTGGATAGAAATATTGAAATTGTTCTAATAAAAGGAGCTCAAAATTCTTTTAAAATAAAAGATAATAATTTAATAAACAATTTCCTTTAATAAACAGCGCACTTTTTAAAGATAATTCTATTCTTGTTTACTGTTCACATACGATTGATTCTGTTTTTCGTCTTTCAGCCGTATAATTATTGTAGTAAAAAAATCATAATTTGCGTGATTTTTGCATACATTTATTCTAATAAAAGGCGCACAAATTCTTTTAAAATAAAAAAATGATATAATAAGCAGCTTCCTTTAACAAACAGCACACTTTTTAAACATAATTCTATGCATTTTTACTGTTCATATACAATTGATTCTGCTTTTCGTCTTTCAGCCATATATTGATAATTATCGTAGTAAAAATCATAATTTGCATATTTTTTGCATAAATTTATTTTAATAAAAGCAGCTCAAAATTCTTTTAAAATAAATAATAATAATAATAATATAACAAACAATCTCCTTTAATAAACAGCGCACTTTTTACAGATATTCTATTCATGTTTACTATTTATATATGATCGATTCTGTTTTTTATCTTTAAACCATATAATTATTGTAGTAAAAACCATAATTTGCATGTTTTTTCATAAATTTATAATAAAATTTGAACTAAAAATCATATTGCATCGTCTAACAAAGCAAAAACATTAAAAATAATAAAGCGCGCAATAATATTTTAATGACATATTCAGCGCGCCGTTTATTGTAATAATTACTCAATATTCTCGAGAACAATATTCTCAGTGTCAACAATATCGAATAATTCTTAATAAGGATCTATAAAATAAATTTTATTAATTAATTAAAAACGCATTTTGATTTTTTTAACAGTTTAAAATATTAACAGAATAATAATAAATAAAAAATTTACATAAAATACTGTACAATTTTTGTGAACATTTATTTCTAAAAGTATATAATGACTGAAGTTTCTACCGACATTCTGACATTTTCAAGTGACATTTTCAACATATGAGATGTAAGACCATTCTTGTTCAAAACACCGTAAAGCACGAAAGAAATCAAATAAAGATTTTTATGTAACTTCTTTTTAAAACTATTCATATTTACTCATAAGATAAATAAAAAAATTTGTAGATACGGATAATAATAAATTCTAAATTTAATGAGAATTAAGAATATATATATATATATATTGTTTATACAAAATCTATATTTGTCCTTGGCAAGAACTCTTGTTTATCTTTTCAAACAACGTAAAATGATATAAAGAACTTAAAATAAATAAATTGCTTGTCAATATTTGCATATTCTGTACGCTTGTTAAATTTTAAAAAGTCATGATCATCTGTATTGTTTACTGATAAACGTTCCGAGAAATTAATTCGGTATAAATTTACGTCGAGTATAATTTTTTAAATATTTAATATATTTTAGTCGTCCACATAGAAAATTTAATTAATTATTTTTAAATAAAAAAAAAATTATTTTTTTTTTTGTATAGGCTAACTTAATATTTGGAAAATGTCAAGGATTAATCCTGCAGAAAATCGGATAAATTGCGAGGATGTCTAGAAAACTGTTGTAACTGACAACTTCAGTGGAAGTTGTTCAATTTCAATAAACTTTGATATAAGAGTAGTCTTGGTATCGAGACATCTCTATTGAAATCCTAAAAATTGCTTTAAGGATTGTCCAAAAAAAAAAAAGAAAAAAATAGTAAGAAAGTGGATAATAAACAGGTCGCTATTATTCTTGCAAAAAAATGATCGAATTTCGATAGAAATTTGATAACATTTTTCGATCGTATCTCTCAAAACATGTCCAAAACGTCATCAGACAGCATCTATATTATGCAAAATTTGTTCATGTACAGTATTGTTAAAAAAATTTACGAAACTCCATGAAATTGCACAATAATGAGATGATGCAATACGATCATGTACAGTATTGTTAAAAAAATTTACGAAACTCCATGAAATTGCACAATAATGAGATCATTTCGATATGCAAAACGAGAATTGTTTATATGTAAACAATTTAACTTCCTTCATTCGATTATAAAAAAAAAATTCAATAACTTAGCGATTCCTGTTGATATCATCGACATCAGTTGAAATTCTTAATATAAATGTCAGATATACTGAAACTTACATTTTAAATATCAAATCATTCCAAAAGTAATGTCGTTTTCTTATACTGTACTTGTTCAAACGTGTCTCAGCTTGTCTAAACATGAACTTTTAAAATTTTCACAACGTTGGAAGTGTGTTATTGATTTAAACAGAAAATAAATATTTGATTAAATTAGCAAAAGATTTTATCTTTTATACGCTTTCTTTCTTATACTGTACTTGTTCAAACGTGTCTCAGCTTGTCTAAACATGAATTTTTAAAATTTTCACAACGTTGGAAGTGTGTTATTGATTTAAACAGAAAATAAATATTTGATTAAATTAGCAAAAGATTTTATCTTTTATACGACTGTTGTTAGTTAACTTTAATGCTATAATCATTATTTTTAGGATGAACTGATACAGTCAAATGTACCAAAAACAGTTAAGCAAAAGTAAAAACGCCTTAAATGGTAGTAATTTGCATTATAATATTACAGATTTTTCAAGTTTTATGAGTATTAAAATATATATATTAAAATTCTGGTAAAGATTGAAATAATGTAAAAAAAACAAGATCAAATTTTTTGTTTTTCTTGTTATATGCATTCTTATCTCTCGGCAGAACCAAGGTAAAGAAACCATATCACAACTGTTTTCTAATATTAGAATTATGTCGTCCGAATATAGGAATGAGACAATAAAGAAAAGAAAATAATCCACCTATAACGATATAAGAAAATAGTAAAAGGAAAAAAAGAATAATGTCAATTGATTGCATCTACATCGAGGAGGAGAACGTTGTTAGGAATATCCTTTGAAAAATTTCTTTCCAAGAGCAAGAGTTTTAGTAATGAAAAATGTGTCATTAGAGAAGGTAAAACGAATAAATTTAATAGAGAATGCTAATAAAAAATTAATCTGCATATATATATAAACATATATACGTATTCGCAATATATATATATATGCAAATTTTGAATTTGTAACAGTTGCAATTCATTTTGTTTAATAGTTTTTTCTTGTATATTATGTTTCTAGTTATCTGAAATATCTGACAGTGCATAAAACGTGGTCAGAAATTCGAGAATAGCTATTACTGCCTTGGTTACAGTCATTTCGACTCACACTGTCATCAAAGTACTCCACCCCTCTACCTGAAGGGAAGAGACGTTATAATGTCTATTAATCACAATTGATTCTACGTGAGTTTTAGTTTGACTTTGCCTTTCGAGTAATTTCTTAATTATATTAACAGTATGTTTGGTTTCTAGTCGTGTAACAGAAGCAATAAGGCATAAAAGTAACAGTGATAAGGATTGAAAAGTGTGTGGGTTTTCTGTATTTTCGATTATTTTCGTTAATTCTCAGCGATAGAACTCCAGACGTACGTAGGAAAAAAAAACAGTGAATAACGATAATGCCATAATATATTTTATATTTTGAAACAATAAATATCAATTCTGGTTTTCTGTTCGGATGGCAGAAGAGCCATGAGACCAGGTATTGAGTCTAGCCAAGCAAATTCGATAACCAAGTTGGCAGTTCTTATCAAGAGAATTTTTTCCCCCCGGCATCTCGACAGCTGTCTGTTAGGATTGATAGACGTGTATTATTTATGATAAATATTTGAGTCTCTTTTTACGGTTTACCTTTATTCTTTTTTTAAAAAGAGAATATTATCTTAGTTTTTCCCCAACCGTATCGTCACAACATAACATAATTTAATTTTAAAATATGTTAATGTTTTTTTGCAGTCGAAAAAAAAAACAAATATATCAATATTATAACTGAATTTTTATCGCGTAGAAAGAACTGAGAAAAAAATAAATATATACATTTTTAAAATATAAAAATTAACTATATTACATATATTTAAAGTCAAATTAAATGTAGTTATTATTATTTTAGTGTTTAAAATTTAATTTTTGATATAAAAAGTGAAAAAAAATCTATGAAATCTTAGTTATTATTATTTTAGTGTTTAAAATTTAATTTTTGATATAAAAAGTGAAAAAAAATTATGAAAAATGAAAAAAAATCTATGAAATTTTCTCTAGAAATCTATGAATATTTATCACGTAGAAACAACTAGGAAAAATAAATAAATATCTTTAAAATATGGAAATTAATTGAATTAAACGTGCTTAAAGTCAAATTAAATGTAGTTATTATTATTTCTGTGCTTTAAAGTTCAATTTTTGATATAAAAAGAAAAATAAGTAAATAAAATTACTTTAGAAACCTATAAAGTATTTTTATCACGTAGAAAGAACTGCGAAAAATAAATATATTTAAAATATGAAAATTAATTACATTAAACGTATTTAGAGTCAAATTAAGTGTAATTATTATTATTTTAATGTTTTAAAGTTTTATTTTTGATATAAAAAGAAAAAAAATTTGTAAAATTACCTTAGAAACATATAAAACATTTTTATGAGACGATAAAATAGCCACATTATTTTAGCATAGATCTATGAAAATTTTTACATGATTACTGTTAAAAATGCATCATCAAGTTTAGTGTTTAAACATTTTTGTAATTTTTTTATAATTTAGTTTAGTTATATCGCGACTGTAATTATTTTTGGTATCCAGCATACCATATATTTATAAAAAATTAAAGAAAATAGATTCAGAAGAATGACAAATTTGCAAGTAAAATTTATATATATAAAAAATGTGAACTAAGTTTAACAAAAACACGTTCAATAAAAAAAAAATAGTTTCGTAACTTTATCAATTTCTACATAACTCTTTGAATTAATTATAAGTAATGTGATGATAATAAAGGAATTATTTATTATAATTTTCTGTATCATCGCTAACATCGTGTGTAAAATAATGTTTTTAAAAGTTAACGGTTAACTCTCGAAACATGTTAGACCATTACACAGTAAACTGTCATGTTTATGTGCGAAATAAAGAACGGTTAATGTTACAAGTTCGAAGTAAATGCTGCTATAAGGATATTTGTTTTCGACGAAAAACTTTCTTAAAATCTTGTAGAGGTTAAGGATAAAAGCACTAGTTTTTTTTTTACAAATGACTTATTCCGTGTAATCTTTGACTGACTTACCAATTCCTATGAGAATTTTGAATATGTTTTTATATAAATATATCTTCTAAAAATAAAATATTATTCAAAACAACTTTTGAGGAACATTTTTTTTTTTTTTTTTTTTTTACAGTTAGTTTCAATTACATGACCTAATATTGTCTGATTCTTCACTTTGTATGTTTTAATTTTTTTTTTTTTTTTTTTTTTGCAAAATTCAGATATATAACATTAAATTTTACTAGCATCAAAAATATATATTTTAATTTCCATATGTAAGCGAAAAAATATTTTTAATGTATTGAGAACGTGAAAAGATGAACTTTAATCACATTAATAATTTATTTATTTATTTATTTACATACTTTATGTAAATAAATTGAATTAATTTAATCATATTAATGATTTTTTAATATATTTTTAAAATAAAACTCCGTATACAAGTAATAATTTTATAAGTTAACATTAAAACTTACTTACTTCTACACGCATATGATGTCTTAAGTACACATGTTAACTGAAACTACGCTGACTCATTAATATTTATGACCTTTTCTTTGTCTAATTATAAAGTAATTAGACTTAAATATAATGATAACAAGTGAAACAAAAATTCATGTAACAACTAAGTTAGTGATACAAAAGAAATTGGGATTTATAAACAAACTCTTCTTTGACATACCACAGTAATGTGTTTATCGTCTTACATATTTATCATATAATTTTTTGATGTTTACTACTATTTTTTTCTGGTTGACATCTCTCACAGATCTATAAATCATATTTTGTGTACAGAAAGATTCTGTTTATTCTTATATATATATATAAAAGAATAAAGTTTTAATGAAATCAACATTATTCTTATATATATATATATATAAAAGAATAAAGTTTTAATGAAATCAACTGTATAAAAAGTTCACGCTTGCTGACTGCTATCGTTCTTCTGTATAACATAGAAGATCCGGGATCGATTCCCGTTGACCTCCATTCTTCTAATCGCCTGGTCGATTGTACTACGTTGTGTCTGGACGACTAAACGCTGGTATTTCCTCGGCTTTACCTCAATATTACCTATTACGTAACTCGGCACTTAAAACAGTATAAAAAATTCGTAATATGGGACGAAAATGTTCCGATTCTGCAGTAGAACCTTTAAAATTTGATCGATTTGCTGGCTTTTTTAATGATTTTTGTTTAAAAAGCGATGAGTGTTCTTTAAATAAATAATTAATAATTTTATGTGAAGATTAATGTCGTGAATATACGATAGCAGTAAGCGTTTAAAACTAAAGTAGTACACTCATAATCATCACGTGTTAAAACTAATGTCAAGCAATTATAGTGGCTATAAGAGAAGGCAAGACTCGGGCCTCACTATTTTAGGGGCCTCAATTTATAACTCTGTTAGAAAAAGATAAGGCTATAAGAGAAGGCAAGACTCGGGCCTCACTATTTTAGGGGCCTCAATTTATAACTCAATATGTTAGAAAAAGATATACAGTATTTACATATTTTTGTATTGTTCAGGCTTCAGTGTTTGTCAAAATTTGAAGTTCTCTATCAATGTTTTCGCTTTTCTTGTACACTTACCACTGTATATTTGTCAATTTTGTCTTTTTTTTTTGAAAGGCCTCAAAAATATTAGTTTCCTGGGCCTCGCATTTTCTCTAGAGGTCTCTGAGCAATTATGACAAGACATAAGTAAGCACATGCATATAAAAGTATAAAAGAGGCCTCCCGATAAGACCTTCTTTTATACTTTTGCAGTAGCAACCATAAATTTATTAATTATCATTTTAAAAGATATGAAAAGTTATTTTTTCCGATAACGTCGATAAAACTTCATTAAAATAACTTCGCGAATTAACCAATTAATATTATAATTAATTTATTCATTACCAAATTCCAAAGTTTTTTTTTCCTTGTTTCGTAAAACGTTAGAAATTGTGTATTTTCTGCTTCAAAGAGTTTGCTTTTAATCATTCTCTATTGTTTTTTTAAATTCGATAATTAGTTATATGAATAATGTTTAACAATTAAATTCCTCTTCAAAAAAAATCATTTCATCATATTTTTTGGAATTATTCTTGACATAACTTGTTTACAGCTGATATAGATAAGTCAGACGATTATATTTAATCTTGTTCTTAAATTTCTGGTATTGACTGCTATGTCATATGTTTAGGAATTTTCTCGATAAGTCAAATCTAAGATGATTTTTTTCTGGTAAGATGGAATATGGAACTTGGGGAAATAGTCGAATCTAATATACCGCTTTCATATAAAAATCTCCTGTCAAAAAATAGCACATTAGGGAAATACATTTTGTCGACACAATTTGCAAGTAGTTTGAAAGAGTTTTTCCAACCTTTACTTAGTTTGATACCAGTTTCATTTGATTTCTATCCCTTTTATACATAGTTATGTCATTTTTATTATAATGTAGTGATCTGATCTGTCAAACTACATAGTTTTATAAGTTGTAATTCCTCGAATAATTTCGTAAATGTTTTGTTTTCTACAATTTTTTAACAGTAACTTTCCTTTAGAATTGCATGATTTGATTTATGAAAAGCAATTTTTTTTCTTCAATTTTCAATTGAAAATTTATAAATATGTTATATACTATATAACGAAAAAATTTAATATAAATTTTTTTAATATTTTCATGTTTTAAAGCGAGCGATTTTGTCGTTTTTTGGAGATGATCACGCAAATTTCTTATCTTCTTTCTTAAAATACCATGTCCTAAATTTTTTTTTTTTTCCTCCTCCCTCACATACTATATGCAAATAACGTGACAAAACTCGAATTTGCTGATTTTTCTGATAAGAAACCACTGCTAAACATTTTTTTATGCTAAATAAATTTAATGGAAAATCCGCATGTTTTCTACATTATACTTACATAAAAATATTCAAAACAAAAAAATTTTTGACGAGGATGAATAGAACAATGTTGCTATTATTATAATCCGATTTTAATTTTTTTTTTAACTGGGTACAATATTAAGTTTATCAAAAGTTCGAAAATTTAATTTAACTTTCGAATCGATATCAAGATATCATCCGCGTATCGATTCCAAGATTACTACTTACACCTTACCATAAAAATCAAACGTTTTTTTTTTTTTCATTTACCTGAATAAGAAATTTGCATTTAATTAATGAATACGTTTAATCGAAGCTTTATATATCAGATATAAAGCTAAAACTATTTCGGTTTTAAAGAATTATATATAATATTTTCGAAGGAAAACTAAAAATATATTTAACAACCTGGTGCACGTATCTTAAAAGGAAAACTGATAGATCATATCGCGGCTCCATTTTGCACTCGATCAGTTAAAAAAAAACGAAGAAAAAAAAAAAGATAAAAATTCTTATAATTTAAAAAAAAGTTTCAAACTTTGTCCGGAACCACATTTCGAGCAATAACGCAGAGTAATTTTTGGAGTTATTTCGTGACTTTCGTCAATCAATATGACTCGGATGAGTTTTTTTTTCAGCTGACCGATCTTATTAAAGTTATTAATATAATAATAATATCAAAAAAATGTCCGCCTAGAGCAGCTTTCGGCTAGAATATTTATAATGCTGCCAATTGCGTAAGTTAATTCATTAATTTAATTATGGATCAATCCTTTGAGAATTAAGCGAACAAATCCAGTTATCGATACTTGTTTCTAGATTACTCGATGGTTAAATTAAATATATACTATTGGCTTAATCTATTTTTCTTTCTACACTGATTGGGGGGAAAATATATCTATTATTTTAACCATCACATTTTTTTTATGGATTAAACTATTTTGGTATTATTTTTTTTTATTTTATCGATAGCATCAGAAAGGACGTATACCATAAATGCATGTATATTATATATCCTTAATCATTATAGATAACCGTTTTTGAACAAAATTGAAGTAGATAGAACTCGTAAATCAAACAAAATAACTGACAACTTACATACATCTTAGTTTAATCCTAACATATATCACAGTTAAATCCGGAATATTGATTTACTCTTGAAGTATTTCAAAAAAAAAAAAAAAGATAATCTTTAATATAAAATATACTAGTACAGATTTAAACTTGCTATATATAAAGTTATATTTATGTTTATTAATGATAATTTTACTAAACTCCAGTTAGGAATTGCATTTATTAATAAGTAATTATAAAATTTCTGCATTTCTTACTGGATATCATTAATAAATTTATCCAATAATGCATGAATTAATTAAACATTATCCGTTTATATTAAATAATGTTTTCACATGATATCTAGAAAGTAAAGATATCATTTTAGTGCATGCAAATCGATTTATGACGTAGAGACGGTGAATTAATTAAACATTATCCGTTTATATTAAATAATGTTTTCACATGATATCTAGAAAGAAAAAAAATATCATTTTAGTGCATGCAAATCGATTTATGACGTAGAGACGATGATATATCTCTTAATTACTTGATAGAACATAATTTTATTTATTTTTATTCTTGATTATTATACTTTAGAACTCAATTTTATTTATTTATTAAATAAAATTCAATAGTAAAAAGTTATTTAATCTCACACGTCAAAAATGAATATAAATTTTTATCCAAATTATATTTATGGTTTGATATTTTTAATTTTTATCTCACATTCTGAAGGGGTTATATGTTGCCATGTTATACGTCGCCATGTTATACGTCTGTTTGCGTGTCCCCATTAATAACTTTTGAACTAATTAGTAGATTTTTTTATGAAATTTGGTGGCAACATTCTATCTATCATTAAGGATAACTTCGACGCCCATCATTTAATCTTCTACTTTCGACTATTTAAAAATGGCGACCATTCGAATTTCAGAGATGTTTAAGATGTCTCGAAGTAATTATCGGATTTTTATGACCTTTTGCAATAAAGTCAAGTCGTTGAAGATGATCTCGGCGATTTGCATCAATTATTCCTTTATCTCAAACCATTTAAGAATGGCGGCCGTTCATACTTCAAAGGTTTCTCCTTTATAACTCTTGTACTGTTTGATTAACTTTTATGAAATTTAGCAGAATAATTAGACAATTAGAGTCGATTTTAAATTATTATTAATTAACATTGTATATTCATCCTCTTAAAAATGGCTGGAACTTAAACTTGTGAAGTTTCTCCTTAATAACTACGAAATTATTCAGTAGATTTCTATAAAATTCATCACATAGATTATGTCATTGATGACGATTTTTATGGAATATATTTTAATCCCATATCATGAATTTATTCCAAAATAAAGAACAAATTCGGAAGATAAATTCGGAACTGATTGATGACGATTTTTATGGAATATATTTTAATCCCATATCATGAATTTATTCCAAAATATCTTACAAATTCGGAAGATAAATTCGGAACTATGCTTGTTAGATTAATTAACATTAATATATTTATTTACAGTCGATTAATTAATTTTGATGTATAAAATCGAGATTAAATTATAATAAAATGGTAAAAAATTATATTTATTATTGAAATTTGATACATAATATACGTTATCTTTTAAATAAAAAAAACTGTGCATAAAAAGTAGCCAAGCGTACTTAAATTGTTTCTAAAATACCCTACTTAAAGATCGCATTAATCTATTTAAACATTGGAATTACCCATGATTTATAGAGTTGAACTTTTATAATATGAGAAATTCGGCATTACTCATCCTTAAAATATAGATATTTCCATAAAAAGTTTCCATCGGTCGATAACTTGCTCATATTTTTAACACTTTTGCAACCTGTATAACAAGTTAACAGTATGGAAACTATATTCATTTAACGAGTTGTCAAATCGATATGTATAAGATGTAACATAACTTGCAGACTCGTAGTACGTATATTAATATTTTGTAGGCAATATATTTTGTAAACATCCCGTCAGCGACAGATTTCGATGGGTAGTTCAGCTTCATGCATCTTAATCATAATCAAATATTTTCCGAAAACATTTATTAATTTTAACACAAAAATTTTTCTTCTAAGGAGAAAAATGAAAATTTGTACAGTTAATCGAACAGAAATTGTAAGTTTTAACGATATTCGATAATTTTATTTATTTTTAAAAATTTAATTTAGTAGTAATCTTTCACTTTTCTAATTTAAAGTAAACATTGAAATTTTTTATTTTTTATTTTTTCCTCTCTTATTCATTTTAATTAAATTTTGAAAATGCTGGAATAGTTTGCTGAAGAGTTAATAGACGAAAATTGAGCTATCTCGTAATTTTTGTCTACCTTTCTTAAATTTTTTCCAAGTTTTTAAAATGGTGATCCTCTTTCTACATCAGAGATTATCAAAATTTTTACTAGTACAGTAATAAATATTTCTTAAAAAAAAAACTGATTTTGAATCCAGGTATATAATATATGTAAATTTACGATTTTGATAACGATAAAGCTATTTTATTTGTTTAAATATTTATGCACTTTAACTACATAGCGTAATTTTATAAATATCACCTCTTACATAAAGATGGTTATGAAATTAATCCATAAATTCATATAAAGTGTCTAGATACTAACAATTTTTATATACCTGAGACCAAATATAGTCTCAAAGCTGCTATAACAATGAAAAATTTGTGATGGAATTATTACTATAGCGAATCTCTTTAAATACGACACTGATTCTCTTCTTTTGACACTTCTGAGAATACATTCATCCTTGCACAATTAATTAGCAATTTATTTTTCTATTAACACTATAATTTGAATCTATCTAGCGAGTTTTGATATCAAGTCTGTAAAGGAATATCTTTATCAAAGCAGTAACAGTACGAGGCATTAAAATGCATTCTATATATCTTTGACAGTGCCAATAAATGTTGAGTTGAAACCATGCGAAAAAAATAAGCATAGATCAGAGGAAATTCATGATAAAAGGCAATTAAATCGTTTCACTAGCTTAGAATCATTTATGTTTCCATATTATTGAATACATAAATTAAAACTAAGGATTTTGAACATCTCAGGAACTTTCTGCATTTCTACAATTGTATCTCTGGAAATTTATAAATTTATGGATACTCAATACAATTAATCTATTTTATTTATTTTTTATTAAAAAAAGAAAAAAGATTTAAATTTTGACTTATTTTTAACAATATATAAGTTATAACTATCTGATTTTTTAATATATTCCTGCTAATCGTTGGAATCACGATAAATTTTTACGGCCTACTGTTTTGATTGCATTAAAATTGTAATCCCAATTTCGAAGTTTTATCATTACCAGGTAAAAATAGCGAAACTTTATGTGATTACAAAGAGCACGAAAAGAAGATTTAGCCTTTGCTTATACTTATATACCGTTTTGTTGATTTAAAATAGTGAAAATATTTTTAAAATAATACAATTTAGAAAATATACAAATCGATTTTAAAATTATTTACAAGAAAATCAACAGAAAAATATTTATTCTTAGTCTCGGAACCTCTAGGTTTAATAAGGTGATAAAATATGTTATTTTTATCGAAGAAACTTTGTAACTTTTAAAGTGGCTACCTGAATCTATCGATAATATTTTGAGTGCTGGTTTGTTATACCTAGAGGATATGCAACATAAATTACTTTCCTTAAGAAAACCGCTTGTTCAACATAAAATATTGGAATTTTTGGATTTTTATTTTCGGTATTCGCATAATAATTAAATCAAAGAGAGTAAAGAATTTCTGCAATGAAAAATTTCCAAATTTAAATAGCGAAAAAAGTTGGAATTGCCTTTATAAGTTTGATATAAACATTTTGGAGCTTAATTTTTGCATCCTATATATAAAAGTATATATAAAAAAATAGAGATCAGAGTGGAGAGTTAACATTAGAAACTGGGCAAATGCCCGAAGGAAAAGGTCTTTTCTTTTTAAATTACGTTCGTATCTAGAAATTATAACTTGAGGCTCCTACCTTCCGAAAAAAAAAGGCATTTCTGTCACCTGAGGTGGATTATACCTTCTTATGTGAAAGGACAAGGAAATGCTTTTTACATCTTCTCCCTTTGATAGGATCGTCAGAAAACTTTCTATTTGATAACAAAAAGGTATAGGAATTCGGCAATATGATCCATCGATATAAAGATGCTTTGAATTCGATAGAAATAAAATATAAAAGTATAAGTTAATAATGATCAAGATGAGAGAAAAGGTTTTCCTCGTTATTATAGTTCCAAAAAACTTGGGCATCACCCTTATTATAAAAAAGTTAATTGCTATATTTTTAATGCCAATTCTACTTTTATAAAAAAAAAGAATAATGTTACAATTTTAACACTGTGTGCTACTGGTAATGCAACTCGAGATAAAATATTCTACATCTAAATCCTCCAGACACGTCAAAATCTCATCACATACTAGGTATTTTAGAGCCCAATTGAAAAGTTAAACCTGTCAACTTTCAAAGCCATATAGAGAAAGAACAGCTATCAAACTCTGCTGAAGAAGTAGTTGGAACAAAACTAGATGATGGTAAGTGATATTCTAAAGTGACAAACTATTTGAAAGACAATAAGTTAAAATTACGAAAAAGTTTCGGATAGCAGAAACTTTTCTCTTAAAAATATAAAAAATTTAAGAAAAATTGTTAAATTTGTTTTATTGAAAATTTCTTATCATTTTCTATATTTTTTCAAGGAAAACGTTTGTTTTATATAGACAAACAAATTTTTTTTTATCTGTTTAAACAAAATATTGATTAAAATTATGTTAAAAAGTATTTATTAAAGCAAATGATTTTTTCTACTTAAAGTCATTAAGAAATATTCGCGCTTTTCCTGCATTTTTGCTTCCTATTTTGTTATACCTTATTCACAAATGCTCTACAAAAAATTTTTTAAAGCAAACAATCTTTTATTTTCGAATATTTATCTTAAAACAAAAATAAAATAATGATTGTTTCGCGTTTTATAACTTATTCTTACGTGTTGAGTAAATATATTTTTTATAACTATTTTGTTGCAAACATTCTTTAAAGTTCAACAAAGAAGTTTTACTTGTTTCGATTTCTTATTTTATAGTTTCAACAACAAGAAGCATTCTGTTTTTCAATTAAAATTTTACAGTTTTTAGGCGTACTTCATATTGAAAATTATACAAGAGATAATGCTGGAAATATTCGTAGGCAGTATTTTTTCTTGAATAATTATAATTGTTTTGATTCTCGAAAGATTTTATAATTAAAACAATAAAAATCCTTGCTATGAATGACTTTTGGTGGCGAAAATTGGTAGCGAAAACATTGCATCTTGCCATTAAAGAAATATAACATTTTAGATGTGATTATTTGAGCAAAATATCATAAAATATATCCATTTAGAGCAATAATCTTCCTGTTTTTAATTATTATAACTCTAATATATGAATAATTATGAATTGCAGATTTGCAGAATTCAGAGGCACAGATAAACCTCACAGACTTGCTAAGACGTTGTATAATTCTTGTATTATGCTAAACATTGGAAAGTAGCTTAAAAATTGTTCTTCTTAATGAAAAAATGATATTTTATATTGTAGATTGTAGGAAAGGAGGCTTTAAACAGCCCTATCACTGCGATTACCAATGATCTATCGTGCACCCTCAACAGCATCATCCCATAAGAAGTCCCATCTTAATCACGAAAGACGGTACCTTCTTCAATGGGACCGTAAAAAGATCTTTCAGTGTAAGAAAATGCAATACTAGAAGATTATACCTTTAACCTACATATCATATTAAGATATCATTATGCGCACTTATATCCCTATTGAACCTTAAATATTTCACTGAAAGTTATGTAATTTTCCATTGAAAAAATCTTTTGATAACTTTTATTTTTACTCTTATTAAAAAAATCCTTAAAAGTGGCTGCACCGTCGAAATTCTTAATATTTCAGAAATACTTTTGATAAATTGGCAGATACTTTTATTGATTATTCTTTTCCATTCAGTGAAAGAAAAAAAAAATGTCGTAAACATGAAAAATAACGACATATATCATTTTAAATTGCAAATATAATTTTGTTGATGTTTTCTGTGTCTAAATCCGTTATAAAAGATCGAAACTTAGCAAAAAATAAATAAAAAAAAAATAATAGATCTGAGATAACCGAATTTTGTTGATGTTTTCTGTGTCTAAATCCGTTATAAAAGATCGAAACTTAGCAAAAAAATAATAATAATAATAGATCTGAGATAACCAAAAAACGATTTTTGGACCAAAATTATATTATGAAAATTAACGTTTCCCATCTTAAAAATCAAATTGAAAATTGTTAAAGCCAAAATAATCTTAGAAAATTGTGAAAAAGTAGAATAATGTTCTTTAATTATTAATTTTTAAAATTTTTAGAACGATTACAACATATGTTACCATTTTTTCGGCTTTTTTCTTAAAGCATGACGAGTCTGATGAGCTTGTGAGCTTAATATGAATAATCGTCTTTTCATTAGTAACCTAAGAAGTTATTTTAAACTATTTTATGGGCTAATTAATTAAAAAATGATCGATTTCTACTTAAATATTAATATAAGTAAGACTAATCCGATCTACAATTCATCTTAAATTTTTAATCTCGATCAGATAAAATCAACATGCAATACCTCAATAAATTCTATAGTTAAGTGCTTGTTTTATCTGATTTTAAATAAAAATTACTAATAACAATATTTTAAATGGCATTTAGTTAAATTTTAAAAGATGCCAATTTACTTTATTAATCCTTTAACCCCTTCGTAGATGTTCGATGCGTGAATGATAATTTGTTGGAATTTTTTACCATATTTTTTAAAGAATAAATGCGTTTTAATTCTTCTCCGAAACAAAATTTCTGATTATTAAAAAAAAGGGAGGGAAAGAAAAAATTATGCTCATTATAGAAAAACCACTCCTGGCAATCAAAACATCTTGAGCTTTGTTACGAGAACATCTGAAGGTTAAGATGTAGCCAAATGATTTCCCCTTCTATTTCCAAGAATTGGGTCGAGAAACAATCACTGTTGCTAGGATACGACAGTGTCCGTCATTAACACTCCCCTGAATTGATACCGAAACGTATCCTTTTATACAATTGCTTCTTTCAGAAAATTATATTGTTTTTAAAAGTAAACAGTGGAATTAATACTCTGTATGTTAATTATTCTCGTTTCTGGATCCGTTTCTACACTACTATTCTTTTTTAATTAAAAATAAACAAAGGTTATGTTTCGTCACACTCGTTTTGTTACGTAATAGAACGCGCTTCTTTAATTATCCAATCACGGTTTGTGTTCGTAACAATTAGAGAGAGACCGAAATTAATTTTCGGTGTAATTTATGCTGTTGGTCAAACAATACAACTCAGAGTATAATTTATGTGTAAATCTTATGTTGTGTACGTTACAAATACGACTACTGTAATTTGTATATTACACACTACGATGCTTATATTGTAAATAATAAATATTACACGGCAATTTTGTATAAAATTTGATTAATTAACAGTCATTTTTATAATAAAATGTTAAAAAAATATGTTAAAAATTTAACTCAAAAAGAAAGTTACATAAATTTATTACTATAGAAATAAAGGAGAAAATTAAAATATTATAAAGGATAACGATGTCTACCTTTTAATTAATTTCTTTAAAGTATTTTTAAGATTTTTTAGACAGAAAAAAAAGATATTATTTTGTGAATTTAATTTGTTGAGAGTTTTTCAATAAACATGGAGAAAAGATAAAAAGTTAAGTCTCAAGAAAATAATGGATTATTTAACTTATTATAAAGAAACTTTCGCAACTGGATAATACTACTGAAAGCTCACATTGCTTTACTGAATTTATTTTTTCCCAAAAAAAAAATTTTTCATAAAAATAGAAAACAATTTAAAATATTTTACTTAAATTTTATTAGCGAAGCAGCAGAATTTAAATAACACAAAATCGAACAATTTAAGTGAAGTTTAGATATTGAAATTCTTGCATACGGTTGTATGCAGTCGTGCTTTTTTTTTATTTAGGAAAATACTCTTTTAAGATGAAAAAACAAAATTTATTTCGTTTTAAAATGTGTTTCCTTGATAGAAAAATCTTGTCAACACATGCGACTTTATCGCGTATACGGAGTGTATACAGTACATATATATATATATAAGTTGGCAGGCTTTCTATTTGGACTAGAATGGAGAAAATATTTATTTTCGATAATTCAATAAGCGTGGAAAAACGTATTTTAGACAAAGATCTTAAGTCAATAATCAAAGAAAAAATTTCTTTAACTCTACTTTCGAATTAAGAAGTTGCAGTGAAGTACAAATATATTCAATTTCTATAGAAACAACGATATAAATGCAATAGATTGAATACTGAACGAAAAGTTTTGATAGTTTTTCATTTTTTCTCCCACTTTTTAATGAAATTCTTAAAAAATTAATCTTATATTTCTGATATTTTTACGTTTTTATTGTATCAGCTATTTGTTATCAGAAAAATAATTTTAAATCTAATTTAATTTAAAATTATGAACGAAATTTTTTTATTAGTTAGCGATTTTTTTTTGTTAGCAGCATCCATGTTTGCACAATTGTCATTTTGTCTGAATTAAATGTTGATGGATTCCCAATTAACTTATTCGTGCATTTCAAATTTAATTGAAATTAGACAATTATATTTATCACTTAATGTTTAAAGTGTTGATTGGCTAGACTAAAATGACATAATTAAATTCATCTGTTTAACTTAAACAGTTAGTATGATTTGAGACTAAACATATTGCAAATGTGACTGTATGCACAGCGCCATATTTACTCTTCTCGGGGCCTTAGGCGCTATTAAGTTCCGAAGAACTTTTTAAAATATGCATACTTACAATCTATTAATTTTGTAAGGAGTGTCACTATTGGCCTCATTACCATTAAACATAAGGTTGATTGAAAGAACTGTTTTACAAATGGCTAACTTCCAAGAGCAAAAATTTAAGAAATGAATCCATTCGAGTGGCCCTCTACATGCTCCTTCATTTCATTCTCTTTCATCTCCTTCCCTCTACTGTACTCCCTTACAGTAGAAGAGTTGGGAGGGAGAGAAGGGGATGAAAGAGGATCTTTCCTCCTATTTCCCTACCCCTTTTCTATAGGCTAAACCACTGAGAAGGGACTTGTTCTTATTGTACAATATAATACAATATTAAATATAAATGCAATTACTAGGGCCCAGATAAAGTACTGTTAAAAGATAGTGGAGCGATATACAGATCAAGTATCCCCAACCCAAAAAGCTTAGGACCGAGATGCTTTGGATTTTGGAATGGTGGAATTGAAGAGATGAGAAAAAGTTTAGACTTTCAGAAAAATTAATTAATATAGCATAAATAACAAGAATATGAAGGCAATAAACAATGTAAATACATTTATTTACCATCTTTGGAAGAATCTTATCATTATTACCCATAAAGTTATCAGTATCAAACCTTTCTGACATTTTTTAACGATATATAATGAGAGACCTCGCATTTGCAATGTTTTGATGGTTTACTAAATCATGGCAGCGTTTGAAATGGTTGCGCACAGTATTCAGTCATCTTTTATGATAAGAAGAGTGATCATAGTCCTCTGAAAAAGCGTATTTGTGGAAGCAAAATTGTATATTTTGGAATATTTAAGATTAGGATACTCTACTTGTACTATGTTTTATATTTAAAAACAATTCTGTTGTCCTCACTTGACAGCGGTAAGAAAAATAACATTATTCGGTTATAGTTCATGGCATATTGTTAGTTATAGCTTAATGAAGGCAAAAATTGTTTTGATTTTTATTTATATAATCTGTTAAGTATTTTAATTTGATATTAATATTCGTTATTGTAATTTTTTGAAACAAAATTCATAAGTTCTTAAAAACATTTTTGTCGAATAATTTAACTTTTGAGAGCCCCAGGCTGGCGTGTTAAGCAGGCTGTGGGTAAGTACGAAACATTTTTGTCGAATAATTTAACTTTTGAGAGCCCCAGGCTGGCGTGTTAAGCAGGCTGCGGGTAAGTACGTAGGCTACTTGTCTATGCAATAGTAATAGGAATACTAATTCAATATGCAATTTTATGCATGAACTCGCTTTTATACTAACTGGATAAATGCAAAGAAGCAATATTGGTCTGATGAAGCATAGCCATGTATCGGGATCTGACGATGCAGCATAGAGATGTGGATCTAATCATAAAGCAAAACGATATATGTGGATCTATGATGAAGTATAGCAATATAGATTTGACAAGTAGTATAGTGGTGTATGTGGATCTGCTGATGAAGCATAACGATGTCAATCTGATGGTGATGCATAGCGATTGTGGATCTGCTGATGAAGCATGTGATACGAACAACATCATATCAATGTAAATCTCACATCTCATATGATAATGCTCGTATATCACAATCGACTTCCTTTTGTTTGAAGTAAAGTCAAATTTCACTAAATTCCACATAGTTATCGTTAAAAAATATTAGTATTGCTTCACTTAATAATATTAATTGCATACGATTAATAATAATAAACTTTCAAACAAATTAACGATTAATTTATAAATTTTAATTTCCGACTTTATTCTCTCTTTAATTATTTTTAAAGTAATAATCGAGAATAATTATTTTATAATCCACAATAATCGAAATAATTATTTTAATGCGTGATTGCTAAATTAATTTCAAACTTTACTGGATAATAAAAGTTTCAATGATTTAATTTTCTAAATTTCGAAGTTTTATAAATTAAAAAAATATGCAAAATAAGCCAATTGTCGTAAACTTAGGAATAAAAGTTGGAAACATAAAAAAAAGAAAATAAATAAATTTCATGGCAGTAAAAGTGTGTTAAATCAGTTTTGTGCTGTTGGAAATCTTTAGATATCAAACTAAAAGCGAGTTAATGCAGTCAGGAGAACATATCAATGAACAACACACACTCACAGACAATTACTAAATTTGCATTTCAGTTTTACAGAGATTTGAAGCGTACATATCAAAACAAATTACACATTTGCAAAAGTTAATCCACATTAAGAATTTGCTGTTAAACCGAGAAAGATTGCTTACACACACACACACAAACTATCTGCATAAAGTTTTAAAGCAGTTCTCTCTCTCTCTCTACTATACATTAAATTTATTAAAATTGATTTATATGCCGTTAAATGACTGACAGATTTATTTTCGAATTGATGATGAGCAACGTGATAACGAAAGAGAATTTAAATCGAAAAAATTCGATGCTACAATAATTTTTTTTATTATTAAAATGAGAAATTTATACAAAAAGAAAGAAAAAAAAATTTCCGGAGATTAAGTTAAGTAGACAATAAATTTAATCGATGGTAAACTTTAAATATTGAAGGATTATTCCGGATGGAAAGTCGAATTAAAAACTTCGTGCTGATTATTCTTGAATAAAATTGAAGAATTATTGTTAATGCTATCGAGAAATCAATTTGTAATTTTGAAAAAAAAAAAAAATGTTTAGAATTACTTATAATAAATAACGACATTTTTTTTTTAATTTATATAATTTTTTTCATTACTAAACGGCCAAAAAAAAATTATTTTTAGTTACAAAACAAAACGAATTGGGGAATTTTTATTGTAGTGTTTTGTTGCTGCAATCTGATATTTTCAAACTGAATTTCAATAAATGGATTTTTACTATTGATTTTGCTGGTCGTTGATTTAATAATAACAGAATTTATAAAATGGTGTAAAATAACACCGAAATTTTATTCCAAAAGAACAGCCAAAATTTATCTGTTATTATTATTATTATTATTATTTTTCGATCACACTTCTTACAAACAAATTCGCCCATTCTGATATCGAAGAAAAAAAATATTTATATATTTTTTATATGATTTAAGATGTTCTAATAAGAAATATTTAATGTTAAAACATGATAAAAAAAATTCAAAGTTGATTTTTGTATGTTGGTTTGATAAAGAATCAATTTTTTTTCTCTGTTATTTTTTAAAAAGTCAAAAATGGAGTGATAACACTGCCATATTCTCAACTTAACTTTTGTTTTATAGCTGTTATAAATTATATATGTTGTATCAGATTTAAAATTTTAACATATATTCATCCCTTGATGTTTTCTGCATTCTGTATTTAAAGTTGGCTAAGGATGCTTTCTAGAAGAGGAGAGATACGCATAAAGAAAAACCACAGACGGCATTATTAAAAGGAAATCTTAATTTAACTCGAAGCAGGAGGGGAAAGGTAAAAAAAATTAATCAAACAACCTTTGCAATATTGAATATTCATCCTCACAAAGCGAATCTATAATGAACAAATTCCTTCAAAAATTACTTGCTGAATTACATTTCCTTCAATGAAACATGTAACGTATGAATAAAGTTCAGATTATAATTTTTTAAAAATATTTTAAAATGTTCACGTGTTTTCCTTTCATATTTATTATTAATAATTTGTATTCTCATGAATTAATAAAACGTTCAAAACTTGATATATTAACTCGCTCATCGAATACTGTTTAAGAATTAATAGTTTGATTCGTTTACTTACACGAGTTAAAATTTAAATTTCTTATGTGGAATTAAAGAAAGTTATTTATTTTTCATTGGGTGTGGAATATATATCTATTTTTTGTATTGGCTCTGGGTCTCATGTAACACAGTTTCACACAACATGCTGTTTTTCAGGAACCTATCTACCATGTTATAGGAGGGGTACCTGTATTTTCCACGGATGCTTCTCATAAAGCAGATTTGACCTGTATTAAAAACATTTTTTATAAATTTAGTGTAAAAATGCACAATGAAAGATCTATATTTGTGTTTGTCATTGACTATAATCTCTTTGATTTTACCTCATCAATACATTAGAGAAGTATTACAAGCTATCATAAATATAATTTGAAGAAAAATGCAGATCACAGAATGTACAATTTTTCATGTATTTTAGAATTGTTATATATTGGTTATATTTTATTTCTTAATATTAATATATTGATATTTTTGGCTTTTAACTCAGAGATTTAATCTAAATCCTACACCTCAAAAATTTTATATAAAAAATCCAGATCTGTCTTTCCAATTGTAGTTCTTTATAATCAGATTGATAACTTCATGAGATGGACTAATTGTTATGTGAGGTATGTTGCACTTAAGACTGGATTTAATTCCAGATCTTACATCTTCAGATTTTTTTCAGGAGGGTTCTGGGCTTGGCTTGTTTAACTTTATTCTATATATAATGGCCAGTCACATCTATTTGTATTGGCTGCCCATTGCAGCCACTTGAATAACATCACTATTTAGTATCTGAAAAAATGGAAAGCAGCATAAAACAATGAATGAAGATTCTTGATAGACATTGGCAACCTATGATAAGATCTAAAATAAGCCACTTCATAATCAGCAAATGATTGGAATATTGCATTAAAAAATATACAAATTAACAACATTATAATGTGATTTAAGTAAAATTGATATGATAAGTTTGTATAAAGTTATCCTGGAATAGCATTAAAAAGATAATTATAAGATATATATTTTAGAACAAATATTTGAAAATATTTTTATGACCTAATACAGTATTGAATATTAGACTGAATTAATTTTTAAATATGAGAGGACTTTTTAATGTTAATATAATAAATTAAAATATTTATTTTAACAGTTATTTTTTGCATTTTAAAAATTTATAGTTATCAAAATATTGTATAAAATGTTATTTTCAGTAGCTGTTTTATTATTAAGCTATTATTTAATTTTGCAAAAAATTTGTTTATTCTGTATTTCAGGATAAAAGTTAAAACTATTATTGTGTTAAATTTGTGATTAATAAAGGCATATCTCACTTTATGCCACTTTGCTTTTGAGCATTTATTGTGTTAAATTTGTGATTAATAAAGGCATATCTCACTTTATGCCACTTTGCTTTTCAGCACTTTGTTAATACAGCACCTCTCAATTATATTCCATGTTTTTATTTTATATATCAAAATGAAAATATCTGCAAAATAATACTTATAATAAGTATATGAAACATAAATTAACACATAGATTGGCCAGGCCCAGAGCCTTTCAGAAACACTGAAAGTGTGAGGCCCAGAATTGAACCTGAAACATTCAAGGTGACACATGAATGTTTTAAAACCCTGCCATCTGACTGAGTTTTTTTATTCCTATTGCTATTATGCACTTAATGAATAATAATGTAAATATGTTTTTAGGCTTTTGTATGCATTAGCAAATAAAAAACAACTATGATTTGCTTTGCAGCAGTGGTCTGGAATATAACTATTACTTTTATTTAGATTATTAAATTAAAGATATGTTGAGATTTAAAACCATTTTACAACTCTTCTAAAAATTACAAAAAAATAACTATAAATGATTATTATTACATTTTCTTTTGTTATTTTTTAATGTTCTGAATTCTACATGCTTTTTCACCAGAAAATTCTTCAATTATGCATTCTAAATTCATTTTATCATATGTATCAGGCTCAATAACAATACTAGATTGATTAGTTTTGTAATTTATGCTTGACAATATATAATCTTTATAATTTAAATTTTGAGAATGACATTGTGATGTTTGAATGTCATTAAAATTTTCAGTCATACAGAAATTGGAAATTCTAAATTCATTTTATCATATGTATCAGGCTCAATAACAATACTAGATTGATTAGTTTATATATTGTCAAGCATAAATTACAAATCTTTATAATTTAAATTTTGAGAATGACATTGTGATGTTTGAATGTCATTAAAATTTTCAAAGCCATACAGAAATTGGAGAATACTGATTCCAAATTATGTGAATATATTTTACTGTACTTAAATTAAAAATATATTAAAGTATATTTATTAATTATTAAGTTATAACTAAAGTAACTGTGATATGTTACTTTTAGTTATATAATTATTATTAGTTATTATATTTTTCTGTTTGGTGATGAATTAAAAATTATATTGGTTTTAAATATTCTGCCATAAATTAAAATAGTATATAGCATTTGGAACATTATTAATATTGCTAATGCCAGAAACTGCATGTAACAATTTAGTTTAGTAAGTGGAAGGGTGCCACATAGCATTCTTAATCTGGTGCTCTTCAGTAGTGCTTACTTTGCTTACCTCCTTATGCTGGTTCTGACAATACACACAACACAAAGTATAATTGTATCATTCTATTATTAGAGTAGGTAAAGTTTTACTATGCAATTGAAATGTTTAATTGTAAAACAAGGACTGTGCTCTAATACTTGAACATGAACATTCAGCTTACTGGCATTGAATACAAACACTATATTAAATTCAATATGAGCAGGAATTTACATTATCATCAAGAAATTTGTTGCCATTCTTGGATGAATAAGAGTACTGTAACATCATTTCTTTTAAGAATGACTGATGGCTTATAAAAACAATAATCTATCTATTTTAAAAGTTTTATTGAAATTCATAAATTTATATATAATTGTATCTCATTCCTAAACTTCAGGTTTCTTAATATTTGTGTGTGGATTGAAATTCATAAATTTATATATAATTGTATCTCATTCCTAAACTTCAGGTTTCTTAAAATTTGTTTTTTTTTTTTCAATCAAAATTACCCCAAGTAATTTTTTGTAGGATAAATTAAAAACTGATTCAGTTTATATTGTAAATTAATATTTTTATTTTGGAATTATATCTAAATGGAAATATTGTTGTGCTTAATGACACATAATTTAAAAATCCCATAATAAATTTATCATTTATTACAGTATATGTAAAAGTAGAATTTAAAAGCATTACAGAATTTATAATTAACTACATATTTTTTATTGTTAATTTAAATTATTAAAATGGTTATAAACTTCATTAATATTAGAAACTTAGATATTAAAATAAATATATATTATCATCATAAGAACCAAAATTATGGATTTTATTGAGTGCTTTTGAAAGTGAGAACTCTTATTTTCAGAACAAAAACTAGAACAAAGAATAATTCATATAAAAATAAATTAAATAGAAAATAACTGATTAATCAAATAAATAAAATTATGCATCAAAAGTTATTAAATGATTAAAATGAATTAATGCAGTCTTTTTGATTCCTGTACTAAATGTTTTCAAGCCAGTTTATTCAGATATTTTGAAACCTATTCTAATAATAAAGAAAAAACTTGAATTATATTTCTTTGTATTTTATCTAAAAAAATTATATTACATTCAAACCTCAATAAGATGCCATCCTCACTGACTGCCAAGAAATTTGGTTGAACAGATCTTCCCTATTTTATATGAATCAAATATAAAATCTATTTTTATTACATTATATTAATCTTCCCTATTTTAATGGAATAGATTTGCCTATTCCAAGTAAATTAAAAATAAAAATAGGAAAGATTCATATAATGCAACAAAAATATTGCAGTAATGCTCACATAATGCAGTAAAACCAAACCCTTATAACACAGTAGATAAATTTGACATTTTCACAATCTAATTGTAATATGAATGATTTGTGCTCTATTGAATCCAACTCTAATTGTCAGCATACTAATAAATACAAATAATGTTAATATTTTTCAATTTTTTGATACTTGATTCATATATAATTTTATGTGGCTTAATAAAATGATAAATAACAAAAATGATTTTTTTATAAAATCTTTTAATAAAATAAAATAGAAATTTTTAATAAACATTAAGAAACATTTTTAGAATACATAATTAAAATCTAAAAATTACAAATATTATCTTAAAGAATACATATGTATTTGATTGGTTTTGAAATCCACTTTAAATTTATATTTTTTCAAAGAATTAATTGAACTATTCTGTAATTAATAAATAGGATGACCATAATTAAATAAAATACAGAACATCTCCAATTTATATGGTTTCAACTTATGCAATTTCAGAGATATGCAAATGAATGTCTTTTAATTTTTATTAAATTTTCATGAAATATTAATGAAAAAGTCATTAAATAATTTCATTTTTGAAAAATTCTCGCTTATGGCTTTAAATTTTCTTATATATGGTTAAAATAGGCTCATACATTTCATTTGACTATTCTGTTTGCTAATGTGTTCATTCATATATATTAAATTTAAACATTGTTGGACTTATGTGACTTACTTATTTTTCAATTTACATGGATTTTTTTTTTTTTTTTTGGATGTGTTAACTGCATGAACCAGGGACCTACTATATATTTTTCTTGCTTTCAAAAAATCTGTAATTAATGTTTTTGTTTGATTGTACATGATTTTTATATTTAGTTTAATTATTATTCTATTAATATAGATATTTAATTATTTTAAAATTGACATGTTACTATATAAAATAAAATTCAATTTGTTTGCATTATTATATAATATTGTAAAATATAATTTATTTTCATCATAAAACTAGATTTTAAAAGTCTCTCTGGATCAATGGAATCTTGGTCATCATCAATTTCAAATAAAAGTCATAAAGTATGGTCATTTCCAGGAGCTTCATTTTTACAACAGCGAGGCTTTGGTTGGATGATGGAAATCGATGAAAGTGATGATGAAGATAAGCAACCATTGTTGTAAGTTAAATTTAATACTAATTTTTTATATAGAAAATTAAAAAAAAATTAAATCATTAAATATAATCTATCTTATCTCTATTTTGAATATAAAAATCAAATAAAATTAATTTTCTATTTAAGATTGTGAGAGTACTTAAAATCATAATGTAAATTTAAAATCTACTATTAATATGATTGCATATTAAAATTTCATACAATTAAACTATTATATAACATTTTTGATTGTATAGAATTCAGTTTTGTTGCAATGGAATTTCAGTATATTGATTAGATAATATGTAATTTCTCTCTGAACATTTCTTTTTTTGTTATGTAGGCTGGAATTCCAGTTGTTTCATAGGCTGATTTATTTGGTATTTATGAGGAAACATGAAAATTTTTAGCTTTCCTACATTCAAATGAGAATTGATTGTCAAGCTGAAGTCTGACTGAGACCATTTTATAATATTACATAGTTGAATATCTCAATCTATAGAAATGGTATAGTTGAATAACTTAAGCCATCTGAGTCAAATTTTTGAAGATTTATAATTCTAAAGTAATAGGAAAAAATTCAAAATTGAGAAATATATTTTGAATTATTAATATTTAATTAATATTTTAAATATAACCTTATTTATTTTTTCTAAGTTTTCATACAGAAAAGTACTAATGATCTTTTGTCTAATTTGATCAATCAGAATGATAATATCTATTCTGAAATGAAGTTATGGTATTGCAAATAAAAGTAATGATAATGCTAGATTTCATTATATCTTGGCAAATCATATTATTATAATTAGCTGGTCAGAAAGAAAAGTTATTTGAAGAGAAGCCTTTTCTGTTGAGAAACTTTTTCTGTTGATTTTTATATTTATCTACAACCATTTATTGGAATCAGGATTAATGTAATGCATTAATAAATCAATAAATTAACAAAGTGATTTTTATTGCTTATTTTACTAATAGACAATTGATTAAAGAGAGAGAACAGACAATTCTCAATTATAAATTAAATAATTAACTTCATAAGAAAAATTAATAAAATTCTCTTTGATTTTCAAATATTTAAGACTTAACAAATATCAACAATACTCATTGGTATTGCTAAATATGAACACTACACTTCAGAAATGTGCACAATATCAATAAATTTCTTTCATGGATATGCTATTCTGAATTATTTAATTTAATCTATTATTATTTATTTAGTGACATATCTGACTAATATACCTTTTATAAAAAATCTTATAAAAAATCTTAAGATATAATGATTTATAAAAAGTATATTAGTCAGAAAGGTCATTAAATAGATTAAAAATAAAAAAAAAAATCTTATTTTTAAATGGTTTATCCATCAAAACTGATATTGATTTTTATGAAAAAAATTCTAGTTACAATCTTTATAAACTCCATCGTTAGTTACAACTCTAGTTTTTAAATCATTTTCCTTGGTTGAGAAAATGATGGGAAGTTTTTGAAATGGATTTTTCTGGATTCCATTTTTTAATGTAATTTTTGAAGAGGAAAAATTTAATAGCAATAAGATCAGTCAATGCTTTGCAATGCTTAATACATTATTATTATTATTATTATTATTATAACAAATCATTTGGCAAATCATAATATTATAATTAGCTGGTCAGAAAGAAAAGTTATTTGAAGAGAAGCCTCACTCATAATTATAAAAGTGTGGTTATTCACCAGAAGAATGCAAAATCTCATATAGGCAGAATTATTTGTTCCAAGTTGTAGGAGTTTGATGGGATGTTTGATGATCCCCATCCAACATATTCCCCTGACCTTTACACCATCGATTACCATTTGTTTCACAGCCTTGAACAGTATCTTGCTAAGAAAAAACTTCAAAATGTCAAATAGGTGCACCGAACCCTCTCTGAGTTTTTTGGATTGAAATCTATGGACTTCTTCAAGTCTGGCATTCAAAACTTGTTGAACAGTAGAAGAAGGTTGTAAGTACTGGAGATACTTATTATGAAGAATAAAAGATTGTTTCAGGCAAATTGTTTGTTTTCTTCATATGTGCAAAAAAAGACATTGTTTATGAGATGGCCTGATATTTAATATAATTATATTTATTCTAAATATGCTCTTAAAAGTACTATAGTAATTAACAATATTTTTCAGCTCATTATAATTAATATACAATTTATTTATTATAATATTAAAACATTAATTGAATTTAATTATTATATTTTTATAGGGAAGAATTAGATATTGATATGAAAGATATTTATTATAAAGTGTGCTGTGTATTACTACCTTTTCCATTTCTTGGTTTTAAAAGGCATTTGGTACGTGATAGTCCAGACTTCTGGGGACCATTACTTGTGGTGTTGTTATTCTCCTTGGTATCACTTTATGGTCAATTTAATGTAAGTAATAAAATAGTTATAATAAGTAATATTGAAATTCATTTATTATTATTATTTACTATGTAAAGATTTATTATATTTTAAAAATATCTATATTAATTATCTATGTATTTAAAATTAATATTTCCATTGCATTACATTTGCTGATAGATGTGGAGAATTATGACCATAATAAAGATTTTGATGTTAATTATAAAATATTTATATATGAATTCCTTAAGTGAATTAATTAAAATGAGTCAAATGAATTTTTAATTTTGATTGAAAAATCAACAAATTGTTTATTTTTTTCCAAAGAAAAACTAAAAATTGACTTTAATTACATTATGATAAAAAATTATAATTATTTTAAAAAATTAATTGTGAATTCGTGGACATATGTTGTCTGACAATTAACTACAATTCATTATTATTTTAATTAATTATCTGTGTATAATTTTGATATATACTAAGCAGACTATTATTATTTTAAAATATAATGATCTACATGTGACAGGTATGCATTCCAAATTTTTAATTGTAATTTGAATTGTCATAATTCCGTTTCATTTGAATTATTGTAAAAAATAAATATGAAGAAAAACTATTTACTAAAATTGTATGTAGTTATAACAATAAATAAAATTTTAATTTATTTTGTTTACATTGTATGCTAAAATTTTGTTTTCTTAAATATTTAACTAATAAAAGTTAAGAAAGCAGAAATGACTGTTTTGGAAATGTTACATTGATTGCAGAAATTGCTGAGTTTGATTCTTTTCTAATATTTTCATAAGTTATAACTACTGATTTACAGTCATTTTCAGATATATTCTTGAAATATATAGAAAATGTTTTCGTTCATAAATAAATTTTTTTATAATGTTCACTGTTGTTAGAAACATTTCTGGAATTTTCTTGAACTGAAATGAAATAACTGACTATAGAAGTATTATATGCTAGCATATCATTCCAAAGAATATGTTAAATCTAGCCAGTGCAATACTTTAAATAAGTAAAATATTTTATGTATTAGTTTTAGTAAAATAATTATCATAATAAAATTAATTATAAATGTTTTTAACAGATTTAATTGAAAAATCAATACTAATTTCAAGAAAATTGGATTTGCTTTTGTAAAATAATTTATCAGAATTAAGTTTTTGAGAATTATATAAATTTAAAACAATATTAATTAAAAATTATAAAACTTTCATCAAATTAATAAAACTGTAATGATTGATATGTTTATTGCCATATTAAGCTTAAATTCAAAGGTCACATGACACTTAGCTGTTCAAGAATTCAAACTGGAATTGCAAGAATTAAGCTAAATTGATAATAATTACCATAAACTTATTATTATTATTATTATTATTATTATTATTATTTTAGTATACATAATTATATTTATAGTAATGCTTTTGGAATGCTTTAACATCATTAGAATAAAGTGGCATTAAGTTTCTGGCACCTAAGAACCAATTGGAAATTTTGACATTGGAAGTAGTGAGAAATAAGTTTTGATTTATAAATTTTCACCTAATTAACAGTTTCCCATATAAACAATAGTCCCAATTATCTTTGTAAATCAAGGGAATCTATATTATAGTTTTATGATTTTAATGTTTTCATGTTGCAGTATTATAATTTAAAAAGATTATTGGGCAAAATATTTTTTGGAACAAATTAGAATTTTTTACATTGAAATTAATATAAATTTTATTGTTTTCATTATTATAATCTAAATAAATCAAGTTCTGCTTAATTAAGCCCATAAAATAAGCATGATTTATTTTAATAATTTATTAGTTTTTTCTGTTCTAATTATTGTAAGGTTTATAAATTTTTAATGTAGCACTGAAGTTCAATATGTTATTGAGTAAAGATTCAGCTAAAATACTGGTCTGAAAATTATAGATAAATAGATTTTACAATACATTTTTCACAAAATCATAGCCTTAAAAAATATATTAAAATATATGATATACATTGCAATTTTAATTTTTATGTTTCATTTCTAAATTTCGGATGAAAAAATATAAAAATAAATGATGCTATTTTAGTATAATGTGGTCATATTGTTTTTAAATTAAAATTTAAAAAATTTTTATTGAAACTTATTTATTAAAGTAAATCAGAATTAAAAATTAATTTCATTTTGTATATTTCAGGTTGTTTCTTGGATTGTTACAATGTGGATATTTGGATCTTTAGTTATATTTTTATTAGCAAGGGTTTTAGGAGGAGAGGTAATTATTTTATTATTTGTAATTTATAAATTATTTTTTTATTTTCAAATGAAAAATTAATTTTAACGAAAATTATAATCAGAAATAACTATTTTAGAAATATAGTAAGAAGCTTAAAAGAAATGTTCATTATTACTCTACATATATTTGTTATGATAATTTGAGATGATTTATATGCAGAACATTAAATTTTTTTTAAGTAATTATAATCAATACAAAATTTTTTCAGGTAAGTTATTCCCAGTGCCTTGGAGTTATTGGATATTCAGTGTTACCCCTTGTAATTACTGCAACTATTTTGCCATTACTATATTCTTTGGTTTATATTAGTATGTGTGTAAAGGTAATGATGTTTCATTATTCATTTAAATATACTATAAGCTTAATAATTCAGGATCATTCAGTTGAAATTTATTTAATGTAAATAAATTTATAATTTATTACTTTTGAAATTTTTAAAGCTACATTACATAAAAATTACTTGAGAATTTTGAAAAAATAAGGATTATGTAAATAACAATACAGTAGGGCCTCAACATTTGCGGATTCCACATTCACAGATTCGTTTATTCGCGGCCGACTTTCTTGTACAGCTTTTCGGCATTCGCGCTTTGCTTATTCGCGCTTTTCCCCATTCGAGGGAGAAATTTTTCCATAAATTTTTTAATAAAAATTTCTGTATACAATACGGTACAATATTTATTTATATTAATATCACAATTTATTCTATTAGAAACACAAAAAGCTTTATTTAAGCACAAGCTCCTTAGACGCACAGTTCAAAAAAAATTGCCGAATTACTGTAGTTTTTGCTTCGCCATCCGGGACTCTATGCTTTAGTTTTGGTTTTGATATCCGGGACTTTGCGGTTATGCCCGTATATTTTTTAATTCTATCGAGTGCTAGGATACATCGTCATGTCTGGA
Source organism: Olivierus martensii (assembly GCA_000484575.1). Taxonomy (NCBI): domain Eukaryota; kingdom Metazoa; phylum Arthropoda; class Arachnida; order Scorpiones; family Buthidae; genus Olivierus; species Olivierus martensii. The sequence continues at coordinate 91,105 of AYEL01079778.1, read as the reverse complement.
AAAAGGACAGCTAGTCAGAAGTCGACAACTTCCCATATTTGTAAGCGTGCGAAATCGGTAATGACCCTTTCAAAGAAACTGGAAGTTCTCGATATGTTGCTAGAGGGAAAGGGTTACGCTGAAGTAGGTAGACTTTTTGGTGTAAATGAATCTACAGTTAGGTCGATAAAGAAAAAGGAAGATGCAATTAGGCATAGCATAAAGGGTGGTACTCCATTATCATTGAAGCACACTTCCCAAATAAGAGATAAGGACATAGAGAAAACAGAAAAGACTCTGTACTTGTGGATAGAAGACCAGAACCAGAAGAATATGCCGATAAGTAAGGCCATAATAAAAGCCAAAGCCATAAAGCTCTATAAACGCTTTGCAGAATCTTTAGGGGATAATCCAAATAAATTTGTTGCAAGTAGCAGTTGGTTCGACAAATTCAGGAACTTCACAACATTATACAGTATGTAACATACAACCGGTATGTACTGTACTTTAATTTTTTCTTCATTGTAATAATAATTTTAAATAAATATTAAATGTAATTATACAGTACTATACATACTATTTATTGTTCCACATTAAGTAGATACACTCCAGCCCCCAACTCCTGTTTTTCCATAGGATCTTAACTTCAACTTTCGCGCCAATTTTCAAGAACGTAACCCCCGCAAATGTTGAGGGCCTACTGTAATTATATTTCATCAGAATAATACAGTAGAGTCTCAATAAATTTTTAAAGATAATAAAATTTAGTTAAAGTTAAATTATATTTATTAAATAAATAATTAAATATTAAACACATTGTAAATACATAAAGATGAGAAATATTATAAGTACAGAATATAAAGTTTAATTTTCTTTCATCTGCGAGTTATGTTGTTTCATTACACTAATAAATTGATAACTATCGAGGAAAAACAATTTCCGCCAGATGAAGGAAAAAAATCTACAGTATATTTTAAAAAAAATAAAAAAAAAAACATATAATCATATATACATTTAAATTTTTATTGATTGCTTTCAGTAATTACAACACGCACGCACGAAAAAAAGTTATCAGATAGGATATCGAAATGAAGCTATTTTTAGATAGAAAAATAATAATAATAAAAAAAATTCTTTTCATAATTTTTGTTTAAAGAAAATGTCAAATTTTATTAAATTCCTTTAAGAAAATTACAGAAAAAATAATAATTTAATTACGCTATCATTACTACTACTACTATTATTATTATTAAATATAATAATAAGAAAATTTAATTTTGCTAAAAAGTTAATTGGTAATTTTTTCTTATTATTGCAAATATAATAATAAGAAAATTTAATTTTGCTAAAAAGTTAATTGGTAATTTTTTCTTATTAATTTTTCTACTAATTAAAAAACCGTAAGTTTCTATAGACGACAAATTTCGACGTCACTTTTTGCTGTTATTAAAAATAAAAATTAATTTAAATTATTTAATATACCGTAATAAAATTTTCTAAATTTACACGCGAGTAACTTTTTTTATTCCCTTATTAGAAATTTAATTTTAGTTCAAATTATTGCGAATAATTCTACTCTTTTAAATCGATTCTAGACTTTGTTCGAAACAAAATTTGGGATTTAAAACGTCTGTTTAACTTAACCCCCACTTAAAAAAACTTTTTTAAATTGGATAAAAATTTAACTTTCGATCTAATTTATAAGCTGGGGAAGCGATTTTTTATATGAAGTTGCGTTAAAAAAAAGTTCGAAAATAGCAGAAATCTATCGATTGTTTTGTATAGAGAATATCTGAAGAATTTATATAAATATCTCTCACTTTTTATATATATAAAAAAAAAAAAAAATCCGAACAGAAAAATTGATCAACCATCCATTTTATTTTCTCGAATAAACAAAACTGAATTCTTCTGATGTCAGTTCAATAACTGAATTGATCCAGTAGAATGGTCGATGAGCACAAAGAAGACGAAGCGCTCGACACAAACGACCTGATGTCACGCTGTTTTACTCATTTTTAAGTGATCTACACCAAATATCATCTTTCTACAAAATTAAAAACAACCTTTATATATATACGCACTTCAAACGTTAAGTCAACCAATCGAAGGAAAGTTTTAATCCTTTTCTGTAGAATCTTTCAGTGGAGTTACACAAATAAATTCTTATAAACCCAGATAATTAATCATTTTAGAGAAGATTAGTCAAAAAGCATTCGAGCGAAAAACATTACATCTGATTAAAACACTTCTCTACCTATCAAGAGTGGCAATTAACCAGCTGACTTAATTATCTTTTTAATTGATACAATTTTTCTTAATTAAACTTTTCAGAAATGCTTCGTTATAACAGAAACGAATTTTAAATATTTTCGGGTAAGCATTTAAAGATTAAGAAGTTATAATTAGAGTGATAGAGAGATAATCATCGAAAGAGGGGGGGATATTAACGAATGATTTATGAGAAAATTCGCATCTCCGAAAATTATCAAGAAGACGAATTGTTGTTTATTAATTTTCTATTATCGATTCTATAGAATTATAAAATGATGATAATAATAATAATAATAATAAAGTGCAACTTTGCGTGCTCGTGATGGAATAACGAATGGCATAGAATGCATAAAGTTAAATTTGCACTAATTACGTGAATTGGACGCATTGCAGTACACATTTTTTGCACTGCAACACATTCTTGCCATGTCAGCAAACCTTCTAAAAAAAAATATATATATATTTTTTACTGTTTCTGAAGTAAATAAATTCGGATTCGTGTTAAACTGGAAACAATGAAAATATATTCTGTAAATTTAAACTGGTACATAAATTCCGTTTAGGAAACGAATCGATTATTTATCATCACCTTTCTTCTGCTTTTTCATATTTGCTTTAAAAAAAATTCTGTTAGATTGTTGATTTACAAACTATGCAAACAGACAAAAATCACTGCGTGTAAAAATTTTAATTAAATTAACAATAAATATATTTATTAAAATATTCCTGTTTCGATTTATTAGGAAAGTTATTCAAAGGTAGAAAAAAATAATAATTTTGCATGATGATAATTCTGATGCAATCTGTTTGAAAACTTTCCAAAACGGGTGTGGCTTTCGTAGGAGCTTTTCAATCCACAAATAAATCTACCAGATCAATAAACACCAAAGATATCGATCTGTTATCAATATCCTATCCTAGATACCAACCGAAATGAGTTTTATTTTTATTTGTTTTTTTTTATAACCTTCGATTTGTCTCAAACACTAATGCTGGGCTATTAAAGCTATAATCATCTGTTAAATTATATATGAACTACCGAACTGAAGAATGAATAAATTATTAAGTAATATAGTTTTACATCTCCACAAAGCGACTAAAACAAGAAAAAAAAAGGCACAAAAATCACGAATTCTGATATGATAATCATGTGACAGTTGCATGCAATCACTTAATAATGCAAAGCAAAAAATGGAATCCCACGTGTCGTTATCAAACCTCGGCATTGATTTTTTCTATCAAATTACCGTGTAAAAGTGAGCCAAATTTTACTACTTAATTGCTAATATGCATAAAAAGTAAGCGATCTAATCGCGTAATGCGAGAATCTGTTCTATGGCTCTCACTCCGTTTCTGGACTTGGTAGCGCTCTCTAACTTGTTAAGATATTTTTATAAATAAAACTTACTGTTAGTGAAGTTGGGATTCCTCACTGTGTTACACGTGGTTCTGTCACCTGCTCTACTGTCTTGGCGGCACTGACGAGATATCAAATCATTCTACTATAAATACCGTTCTGTATTGCGCAGGCCTGAATTTAGATGATTTTAAAATTTCTTGATGGACTGACAGCTACTCCAATACTCGTAATTATTATCGTAAATCTACTTGTAAAGTTTAATAAATAAATAAATAAATAAAAATAATAATTCTTCACCGGATTTTTAGATTCTTTCTTAATCACGCCGCTCCTGTTTAAAAAGAAAAAAACATTAAGTCTATTATAACAAGCAATTTTAAAAGAATTAATTTATATATTTGAATTTTTTTTTGTTTGTTAGCCCTTTAGGATTTTTTCCCAATGTCATTAATTACATTTAAGTAGAATATAAAGAGGAGAAATCTGCAGACGTTAACCGAAATGCTTAAACTAATCCAAATTGCAAACTAAAGAATCTTCAGAGCAGATGCTGTTTTTCAATTAAAGAAATTGAATTTAATTAACGATTCTTCAGTCGGAAAATATTTCTCTTTAATGTTACTTTATTTTTTATTTTTATTTTTAAAAATGCAGAATAAAGTTTACGGAGGAAATAAAAGCAAAAGAAATTTTATTTCCTATAAGTTCTTAAGGTATTTAAATTGTAAGATAAACTATAAGTATAAATATATATTTATTGATTTATTTTCTTTAATTGTCAAAAGAAATTTTATTTCCTATAAGTTCTTAAGGTATTTAAATTGTAAGATAAACTATAAATATATATTTATTGATTTATTTTCTTTAATTGACGTGTTTAATGTATTTATTCAAGTTCATAAATCCATTGCGCCGTTTATTAATTAAAGGGTGATGATTACTGTTATTTTTTAAATGTCACTGTGCGATTTTTTTAATGCAAATCACGTAATAAAAATTCCGAATTTTTGCAGAAATTTGGACTTTATCTACATAAAATACACAGTAAAAATAAAATTGTTCCATTTACTGTGACGATAATTGCATAATTAAAAGCCGAAAAGCATAAAAATTAGTTACATACTTAAAGTTGCGTAAAATGCTCTTTAAAAAACAGTGCGCTGTTTATTAATTTCTACTAACAATTAAAAAAAATCAGTCGAATATTTATAAATATCTAGATTTTTGATAAATGGCGTTAATTTATATATATATATATACATATTAGATTTTTAAAAAAATCATAAAAATCTGTGTTTACTATCACCGCCTTCTACAAATTATGTATCATTTAACTGTATAATTATCCTGGAAGAGATTATTATTTTTTAATCATTTTACACTTCCAATTATTGTTTCCAACAACAAAAATATTATACTTGTTTACGAAATAAATATATCATAGATAAATAGAGAGTGGTATATAGTAGAGTTTAAAGGATTGCGTGATGGTGTGTTCAAGAATAAAACAAATGGTTGGTTCACACGCATATTTTTCGATAACTTCAACATATTAAATGTCATAATTTGTTTTATTACAATAGTTAAATTTAACAACCTTGAGAGTTAAGGCAATATACGGTTTTTTCTCCCTTTAAGAATGATTTATGATCATAAACATACAAAAATATATTTGTCGTTCTTAAAGAAGCGATTTAAATACTAAGAATGCTTTAAAAACATTGTTGCTATTTTGGCATCTCGGTGACAAGGGAGAGATATTTGAAGTTGCTAAGCAGTGCAGAATGTTGGTAGACTGATAAATCTTGTCTAATAAACGATTTTCGCAAGAGAACAGCGCTCATATTAGCTTACTCTCGAATATATAAGAATGATTAATTAAATAATCTTCCGAAACTTCAAATTTGAATACTAGATTTACGGATTGATACACAGTAGAGTGCATTGCCATATTGATGGGGATGTAAAAGGGACAATATAATGCTAAATGTACCCTTTCTAATCACTTATTTTGAGAAACCTTAATGTGCCAGAAGCCATAAAAGGCATTTGTGAAAGAACCGTACACGTTGATCACTGCTAAATTACAGGCTATTCAAAAGCAGCAAATTTATTTTTTTAATGCTAATTCGGATTTATATCCTGTAATTAACACGCAAATGACAATTTTGGCAATTTAATTAATATTTTTAATTGCGAGTAATTTTTATTTCGTATCGAATCGAAGAATGGGTTACCAATTAAATAACTAAAGCACTTTAAGAGTTAGTTAACATTTGCACAAGTGGAGAAGTGCTCGCATGCTTAATTAAGCGCAACGAATACAGAAAAATACGCACAATTGTTCGTTTTTGTTTTAAATAAATGAATAAAAATAAACTGCTAAAAATGCTGCAATAGAAATTTATAAAATATTATTCGGTTTGTGCAGAAAAGCGAAAAACTAATATGCATTTGGAGCAATAAAAAAAAGAGAGAGAGAAAAATATCCGCAAATTTTATTAAAATTTCTTGCTTAATTTATTTATTTACAGTTTTTAACCAAATGTTTGATATTCTGTAAATATATTTTCCATATGAATATAGAATGGTCGATCATAGTTCTTTAGAAAATGTGTCAGAACTTCAGCGAGCGATAGCGTGTGAGTTGTATTGACTTAATACAAATAAACCAAGGACAAGTTGTTATTGTGCAGTTATTACGGATGACTTATAAAGAAAGGAAGTTACAAAAACTGAACACTGTTAGTTTCTGTTAGTTACGACGACAATAAGTTCTTTTTTTCTATTCTTTGTCCATTTAAAGCTTAAAATAAAATTACGTTCGATGAATATAAATTTTTACTTATTTTACAGATTTATTCTACTTTTTATAACGATAGTTTAAAGAATTATTAAATGTTAGTTTTCACTTTAAAAAAGAAGAAACTATAAATTAACATTTAATTTGTTAGATTTAGTTTTTTATAAAATAAAACTTGAGTTAAAATTAGTTTTCACTTTAAAAAAGAAGAAACTATAAATTAACATTTAATTTGTTAGATTTAGATTTTTATAAAATAAAACTTGAGTTTTTATTAATAAAAAAAGTATTTAATGATAAATCTCCCGGGATTATCATCGTATTGCTTTGTCTACAAAAAAAAACTTTTTCTTGGCTTATAATCTTTAATATACTTATTGAATTTTTAAGTTTCTAACACTTCCAATACCCAGGATTAAATGTTGGAAAATTATATTTTGATTTATAAAATTTTATTTATATCTCGTCCCATTAAAATTAATGTTTAATAAATAAAATGTAAATTTTCTGAATATTGTTACTAGTTTTCTATGTAAACATCCTTAGAGGATTTTTCAATATTCATTGTTTTTTTTCCATCAGTTTTCTTTTAAAAGATCACAAACAAAATTTCTAATTAATCATAATTAGATGGAAATTAAAAAATTTTCAAGAAGTGAAGAATGCTTTCTCTTTTAATAATAATAATAATTTTATTTGTTTTCGGAAGTAAAAAAAAAACTATGAATATAAGATAAGAGCAGACATAAATTTATTCATAGAGTCTTATCTAAAATATTGAATATATATATATCGTTCTCTGTGTATATCGTTCGTCGACATTATCACTATTTAACGAGAAAAGATAATGAGATAACAAAAATCTTAACGAAATTTAGTCTGTAAATTATCTTTAGAGAGACGAAAAATTATCCGAGTTGCGATAAAACTTTAGCTTTAAATCGTCACAAAACGTTACTAAGCTCGATGGATATTAACGTAACATTAAGGGAGATTTCTAACATTTATGAAAACACTTAATAAAGTTTCTAGCAATTTACACGAAAGAATATATTCTTGTTTGACTCTCATAGTGTCACGACACTTATATTACGCAGTTTATAAATATATAAATTCACTTTTAAATAATTTTTATTTCTAATGAAACCATTAAAAGATTGCTTATATAAGAATTTTGTAAATTCTTTCCACTTGGCGTTATACATTATTACTTGAAATGCATTTTCGATGTAGTTGCATGAGAAATGAGACACTTGGGTCTAAGACAGGAACTATTAATATATTAACTTGCAACAAATATATTAAGATAAACTTATAAACAAAACATATATTAACCTTTCTTCTCTTCTATCAATGCAAATAAATTTGTTAAGAATTGTTTCATCCATAAACGGAATCGTCAATGAATTAATAACACGTTTATCTTACTTTTTTCTTGTTCCAAAACTGTATAAATACTGTTTGTCATCGTGGGAGTTCCGAACTTTTGCCATTTCTAAAGTTTTTATGGCCATGTACTCTAAAGATAGCTACAAAAAAAAAATAAAATAAATAAAACTCTTTCCCGATTTTCGGATCCTATCATATGTTGCGGTTGAATTGGTTTAAACTATAATTTACCAAGAAACTGATAGTCGACGTACGAGAAAACTTCATCCATCTGTTGAATAGAGAATACTTATTAAAATCTGTGAAAAAAATATAGAAAAATGTTGAATAAACAGTGATAGATTTAACATTCTAGAAGCCAACTATTATTGATGAAGATAAATTGTTGAAAATCAGCATGAGACGTAATATTGATCGCTGGAAAACTCTAAAAATATTCTTCTTCTTTTTTTTAGTTTGGTAGAATAAAACTGATAAAATAAATTAGTGAATTATTTAGAATTTTAATAACTTTTACTGATTTAATTTAAAATTAATTGATTATAGTTCAAATCAAACGAATTAATATACATGTGTATGTGTGCTGATATTTAACTGTTCATTCTTCCGATTAATGTTATTAATTTAAGGAAAGTTAACATTTTTAAGAAGTTTAAAATAATATTAAACGCCTTCTAATAAGATCGAAAGGTCTTAGAAGTATTTCCAAGAATAATTATTACATCAAGTATTTTGTATGCAATTAAATTGGCTTTTGGGATTAATTTATTTTCGCCAGACATTAATTTATTATTAAACAACGTTTGTGAGTTTTAATTGGAATAAAAATTTCACAAATTTGACTTCGAAACAAACAAAAACTTTGCAATCATTAGTTGGCACTAGTTAAGAATATCTGTGATGGATGATGGCACATGGTCAGTGTCTATTCCCTTGATGGATGGATGTCTAGCTTCGTTGCTAGTTTTCCATTCAACATGGTGACTGTATTAAGTAAGGAAACAGGAAAATCGTTTGCTCTTCTTCAAAAGAATAGAGCACGAAATCAAGTAGAAAAGGAAATTGTGAGTGCAAAGTTTTCGAATTACCATTCTTGCTCTTAGAGCTTGATTGTCTGTAGGTCGTTTAATTTAAGAACTCTTGAAAGATTGTTAACGAATTATGTTAGAATTAATGTGAATTTATCGGTAACATATGCATAAAAGTCGAATTTAATTGTTTATTCCAATAAAACATTGATCTCATCGGTTAATTTTTGCCTTTGTGCTCTCTCACTCTCCTATTACGTTTAGTAGGTCATTAATCACTTCTGCCTACAAGGTCGGCGACTTTCACTGCATTTCACTTTTTTTTTTAATACTTTCCCCCTTTTTTGGCAGTTCTTCGATCATCTCCACGTGGAACATCAATCATGAATTATGCTTAGAGCCAACGCCCATAGCTTCTTACCTGTACTTCAATCATAATTATTCCTACGAAACATCAAAACTGATAAAAATAATACACTCCTTTCCCATTTTTAAGAAACTTTTACATACCTTGAAACTTAAATTAAGCGATAAATAATAATTATATTCTTTAATCAATGTTAACAGTGTCACAAATGACGATTGATCGATTTGGAGCGATGTTTAAATAGAAAAATAAATTATTTACCGTTATAAAATCTTTAAACGAATGCAAATTGTAAAAGCGAATTCGTTAATTTTCGACTTTTCCTTTAGAAACAAGCCAAAATCGCTGATGCAAATTTAGAGAATGCCTTTATGTTTATAAGGTATTCACAATATTATTACATTCCTTAATACCTCTAACGTTATGAGAATCTGGGAAAGGAAGGAGAAGAGATCATTAAAGTAGAATTTAAGAAAGCTTTCTCTCATTACTTCAAAAACGAAAATAACGAGAAAGAGGGAAGGAAAATCTCAGTACTGTTTTAGTAAGATTGCTTGTCCATAGAAACGGTTGCCATTAGAAACCACACCAGAGTGTGCTAATTAAGGAATGGTAGTTCAAGTCCTAGTTCTAATTGCAACCGACAGGTGGCATTAGAAAGATTTGACAGTGTTGCCTCGACGTCAAGGTGACACTATTGACATATCAAAAAAAGTTAGTTTTTAACTGCTGATCTTTCGACTATTCATTCAATCACTTTAATAAAGTTTCACTTCGTTTTACGACACATAATCCAGTTTTTACGATCAGCCAGTACACGTATTTTATTACCTACTGGGAACCAAAATTGATTTTGATGGATTTGACTTCAAAAGTTTGAACGAATAAGTCGCAATTGAGGCAATTATGTAACTGTAAAAGTTCCTTTAAATTATTATCATTTTTTTTTCCTGTTTTAATAAAAATTCGCTAGCTGTTGCACGGTTTCCGCAACTGGAGAAAACGTTTACTGCATTAGAAATAATTAAATTTCTGATAGATTAAATGATATATCAGAGTTCAAACATTTTTCTTTATATATATATATAAGCGTATATTCTTAAAATAATAAAAAAAAAGTTTTATTTTTGTTACATTTTTACGTATTCGAATTTCTAAAAATGCCTTCGGAACAAAAACAAAAATTCTTACAAAATTTAATTTAAACGTTTTTTTAAAAAATAAAATAACAATAACAATAATCAAAGATAACATTTTTGTTTGGAAATAATATATTATTTTTATAAAGGACACTTCAAACTTTACAAACTGAAGAAGGCAAGGCTGGCTATATAATATTTTAATCATATATATTAATAGTCAAACATGGCTGGCTGAGTGAATGTCCATTTTTCAGTCCATTTTTCACAAAAAAATAATTGCACGTCCATAGACATCGAGTACTGGAGAGGAACTGAAGAAGGCAAGGCTGGCTATATAATATTTTAATCATATATATTAATAGTCAAACAAGGCTGGCTGAGTGAATGTCCATTTTTCAGTCATAGTGCATCGTTAGAAAGGTCTAATTTTCGGATGTCTGCGACAGCCAAAATTATTTGTTGTTATTAATAATTTATAAATTAAAGAATAAAAATTAAATTGAAATTATAGTTCCTCTAAAAAGACAAAGTCCTCAGATGGCGCTGTAACTTAATAATGGATGCCATTTTACGATTCCCTCAATGATGTTGGGATTCCCTATACAAGTTCGGAGATGTATTTCGTCGTTATATACAGTATTATTAGATTAAATCACAAGATTATATTTCCGCTCATTTATATGAGCGGGTAATTTCTAGTAGCTATTATTTGGCATTTGCCATTCACACTAAATTTATTAATAAATAAAATTTACGAATGAATTTAAAATATAACAATTAGATGACGAAAGTCGTAATATTAACAGCATTAAATAAATAAATAAATTTATTGCGGTGCTCTAATCATATAGATTACAATCCTGAGATTCAGTTGCCAACACTTCAGAAAATTTGCAAAAAAAGAATCACACTTGTTGAAGCGCATTATCAAATTTGGCACCGCATATATTAAAGGATAGTCTCAAACTTTTTTCGCACTAATCAAAACTCATTATTCAAACCCGCACTAATCAAGAGATTCCTGTAATCATTTATAAGAAATCATTTTTAAGGAATAAAAAATTATTGCAATACATTTAAAGCCAGCAGTTCCGGAAAGAACTAAAATCGTCTACTTTCCGATCGTTTCCTTTATTTTCGAATAATTATTTTATAGTATTGACAATAGATGATGCTGGCGGCCGGATGGCCGAGTGGTAACGCGTTGGCGTACCACGCTGGAGGACCCGGGTTCGCGTCCCGGGTCTGGTCCCGGATTTTTTTCGGGGTGCTGGGCCCGGCCCGGTGATCCCCGTCCTTCACCATCCGGCCCCCCTCCACGGGTGTGGGTGCAGCCCGTGGTTGGAACTGGCCCCGCCCCCTTAGTAATCTCCTTGATTGGAAAGGGGGCGTAAAATATGCAAAAAAAAAAAAAATAGATGATGCTAAATATTAGCACAGCAGGAGATAACAAAAAAAAAAAAAAAAAAAATAGATGATGCTAAATATTAGCACAGCAGGAGATAACAGTTAGCGCCATCTTTAGTCAATAATATAAAATAAAATTTTGATAAAAATCTAATGTACTCCTGTAAAATTAACGATCGTACAGGATTAAACGATCCAGCATCGAAGTAATCTTTAATAACAGAACATTAATACCAAATTCCATGAATTAGTTTAAAAGTTATTAGTGGGAAGATACATATAGCAGGCAGACAAATGATGATTTTATAAGCCTCCTTTTCTTCCAGAAAATAGACTAAAAAATAGATAATAATCATATATATGTTATAGTTAAGCATCGAAAAATCAGTCCATTTCCCCGGCCATTTGATCCATTTTGGCCATACTGTTTGATCACTATCCGAATAATTCATCTTTTATCTTTGTTTCCGAGTCCGGCCAACCAGTTCGAGAGATAATCAGAGTATTTTGGTCAGTCAGAAGACTTATGTTATAAATTTTACTCTGTAAATAATAGTAATTTAATTAATATTAATTCATCCTGAAAACTAAAAATTTACATTAAAAATTGTTTTTATTTATGAACGAAATTTATCAAGCTTCATTAGACATAACTTTCACATCAGGAACCTCTTCAAAAATTAAATAAGTCGGCCGGATTGGCCAAGTGGAAACGCTTCAGCTTTCCACTCTGAGGACCAGGATTCGAATCTCGGGTCCCACCCCTTGAAAACATTTATCATGGGGTCCGGGCCCGGCCCGTCGATCCGCGTCCTCCACAATCCGGCTGACCCCTTCGCAGGGGTGGGCAGCCTGTGGAAGGGCTTGTTTCGCCCCGCCACTTAGTACTCTTACTGAGTGGAAAGTGGCGTCATCTGTTGACCAAAAAAAAATAAATTAATTAAAGTAGATTAATTACAGATGAATGTTTCCAAAAGAACTAGATGTGTATTTGGTGCAGTTTCCGAGATATACATATAAGAGAATTAAAAATTCTCCTCCACCGACAGGTGAATTAAAATATGAATCGACGGTTTCGTTGTGTTAAAAATATGCGCATATTAAAATGTGGCTAAGCCATCACCAGCCACAACGAGAATTGGCTGATCAGGATTCGAACTAAACAAACTTGCATTCACATATCTGTCATTAGTTGATGCATCGATAGGCCAATGTACTGTACATAGTGTCCGGCCATTTGCAAATGGGCTTTTTTTGCATATTATACGCCCTTTTTCCAATCAGGGAGATTATTAAGGGGACGGGGCCAGTTCCAACCACGGGCTGCACCCACACCCGTGGAAGGGGGCCAGATGGTGAAGGACGGGGATCACCGGGCCGGGCCCAGTACCCCGAAAAAATCTGGCACCAGATCCGGGACGCGAACCCAGGTCCTCCTGCGTGGCACGCCGACAGCGTTACCACTCGGCCATCCGGCCTTGCAAATGAGCTAATTTTGGAGAATAGCTGTAACATATATATAAGAAGATGGTATTTCGGAATAGGATAATATATACTATATATTTATATATAATCTGTAGTTCATCCTTTTCCCTACTCAGAGAGTACTAAAAATATAGGATAAAATGGCGAAATATGCAATTTTAAACTTTAGAATAGTTTTCGTTTTTTTTTAGTTATAGTATAATTTGCGGAGTTAAAATATTAGTACTAAATTTAATTCAAGTTCTTTGTAGTTCCGGATTTGAAACTAATGCCTCCATGCAATTGTGTTGGAATGCCGGACGTGAAGGTCCGTGGTGAACTCTGGAATAGCCTTACCCTTTTTTCGTGCAATTTTATGCCGCTTTCTACCTTGTAGGAACTCAGCTGCGGGGCATTCTAGTTCCACCAAGGGTCTCCAAATCTCTGGTGATATTGGCCGCGTAGAAACGTTTCCGCTTTCCACTCTGGAGGATCCGGATTCGAGTCACGGTTCCCATTCCTTGAAAATATTTATCATGGGGTCCGGGCACGGCCTGTCGATCCCCGTCCTCCACAATCCAGCTGACCCCCTTCGCAGGGGTGGGCAGCCTGTAGAAGGGTCTGTTTCGCCCCGTCACATAGTATTCTAAGTGAATGGAGTGTGGCGTCATCTTTTGACCAAAATAAAATCTCTGGTAAGATAATGCTGTTCAAAGGGCCAAGTCCAGATTCTCAAAAAAAAATCCTAAAAAACCTAGAGATGGAGCCTGGGAATTGAATCCGATCCAGAGTGGAAAAACAGCACGATTCTATTGCGGTAATCTGGCCATCAGCTTTTACCCTTAGTATCTTCACGGAGGAAAATATGAGGTTAAGATGAATTACGCCGCCGAATTCACAAGGAATATATTTGACGGCGATCACTTTTACAGCCATTCACAGATTGGCCAACATCCATAATAGAGTCGACTGGAAGATTGAAGATTTGGGTTCAACGACTGGGCTGTAGATTTTTTTATTTTTTGTCAACAGATGACGCCACACTGCATTCTGGAGAATATTATGTGGCGGGGCGAAACAAGCCCTTCCACAGGCTGCTCACCACTGCGGAGGGGTCAGCCGGATTGTGAAGAACGGGGATCGACGGGAGCCAGAACCCCATGATAAATATGAGGCGCCTTTGTGCAGAAACGAACTTTGACAGAAACTGATTTCGTGCTTCTGCAATAAATTATTTTTAATTATTTGTTTTCGAAACTACATTATTATTTTACAATACAAATTTTGTATTAATTATTTATACGATAATGTCGTTTTTTTTTTAATTTTAGAAATTAAAAATTTGTTTCTTTAACCTAATGTAAAATATTAATTACTTTTTAAAAAATTAATAATTTTTTCGTCGTGAAGTTTTCCAATCATTTTTTGGCTCTTTATCCCTATAATTTAGCACCTTTGTGAGATGCATAACATGCACACCCACTTGTGCCGGTCCTGATAGCGGCAAAAGTATATTTTCGCTCCCATGTTATTTTATATTTAATTGTACCAAAATTATCATAAATACAAAAGTAATCCTTAATATTAAAATAATTAGTCATTTTTGAATAATTTTTCGTGAAAAGCTATATACATATTTAGATATTGCTAATTCTTTCCCCAGTAGTAAAAATTAAAAGTCAGCAGGTAGTGCTGACTTTTAATTTTTACTACTGGGAGTGGAGTGGTAGTGGAGTCGTTTTTCCTATGTGGTTTAGTGCTACTTTTCAACCGGATAATAAGTAGGAGAGGCATTCCATTGCCTATGACAGGCCGTCCACAGTCCTGATATGGTTAGCCGTCAAATGTAGGATGGAGTTGAACAACCTCGGCCAGACACCTTCTGAAAATATGGACGTGAGGGATTCAATTCCCGAATTTCACCGAAAAATTCAGTATGGAACAATAGTCGACAGGATGGCAGGGTGAAATTCGGGATTTCAATTCCCGAATTTCACCGCGGCCGTCCTTCTGACTGTTGTAGTGGTATCGACTATCAAGTGAAGAATGTGATTCATCATCATTCGTATTGAATATCATTCGATAATGTATCAGTTGTTTGATTTGTTTTGTCGCCAAATTGCAAAAAAGGTTATATTTGGCGGTGGTCACTTTAGACCTGATCAGGCCAAACCAAAACCTATCGGCCGGATTGACTGTGGAAACGCTTCCGCTTTCCATTCTGGAGGACCCGGGTTCAAGCATCAGGTTCCACTCCTTTGGAAAATTTATCATGGGGCCAGGGCCCTGCTTATTCAGTCCTATCCTCCACAATGCGGCTGACCCCTCGTTAGGGATAGGCTCAGTAGAAGGTATGTTTAGTCCTGCCACTTATTACTGTAACTAAGTAGAAAAACCGGTGATGAGATAACTGGATTAATTGCATGAAAACTGTTCGACTTTCCACACTGAATGACCTGCGCTCGATTCTAGATCCCACTCTTTGGAAGAATTTATTCCTATCACTCTGGGTTCGCTCGTTGAACCTCGACCTCAAAAAATCTGATTTGCCCTTCCGAGAAGATTTTTGTCAATAGATAATGCCACTTTTAAGTATACTGATTATTAAGTAGCGAGGAATAAGAGTCACAGACTGATCACTTCTGTGAGATGCCACCTAGGTTATAGAAAACAGATATCGACATGTAGAGCAAGGTTTGATTAGATTAAGTTAAGCTGCCATATTAGCCTACGGAAGGATGAAGGATGGGGTTCAACGGGCCGGACCTATCTCTCCTAAAAAACTGGAGATTTGGGACCTGAATCATCCAAGATTGAAAGTAAGTGCTTTACCCGCGGCTGGCCGACGTCGAGCAAGGTTCCGCTGAATAAATTTCCCAGGGGATAAAAAGTATGCCAAAATGTTTACACGCGGCAATCTGTCCTTTGAATGGACCTGAACATTCTTTGAAAAGCTTGAAGACTGGAAGTTTAAATCAATGCTAAATGTATCAGATAGCAAGCCAAAGCAGTTTCATACTGGTTGACCTTAAAATTTTTGGCATTTTTTCAAAGCAACTGGATTCAGCTCATTTATTCACTTGGAAAGCCTTAGCTTCAATGTGAAGGATTTACGATCAAATCACAGATCATATTCCTTACTTTTGCGGGGCCAAGAAGCTTATTTTTCAGTGACTGGTCTCATCAGAAGTTGATCAGCCTTGAGAGGTTGTTAAGTGATTTGTAATCATATATTCTTAGAGCAGATTAAACATATAAATCCTTCAAAATAATAAGTAAGCAGCTGACATCATTTTGAAACTAAAATGACAGCACCTTATGGACAAAGACAGATTGCTTGGCCATATTTCCAGAAATCGTTTTCAGATCTGTGATTCCTATTTTACATCTTTCCCATCATGGTCTCATAGATATGGACAGAATGATATCTCATGAATAGTTCATTGCTAAAATGAAAAAGGAAGTAAAAATAATAAAAAGGAAAAGTCTTCATATAACAATTAGAAAGAGAAATGAATGCAAAAAAATATATTATTAATATGTTCTTAAAAAATTTACAGTGATATTTAATGTCTGAATTTATTTCTAAATTATAGCTTTATAAAATTTGCTTATTTTATATAAATACGATATGGTAATTAACGAATAATCTGATCATCCTTAGCATTAATATTTATTTTTTTATTTTTTTTTTTAAATTTGACTTTGTGATATTTTTGACTTTTATTTCATCGAAATTTTCATTGAAACCAAGAGATACTGATTTATACTATTATAAAATATTCTGAAATAACTATTTTTCATATGAAATCCATTAACTTAATTACAGTATTTTGCAAAGATGCTTAATAAATTTTCTACAAAACTAATTGTATTTTGGAAAGAATTGCGTTTAAATAAAACATCATCTATGTTAAACGAGCGTACGGTTTTAACAATTCTATATTAGATAAAAGAGAATTAAAAGATTATAAATCTTATATCTATCTGAAGAGAACTTAAAATTAATTAAAACAAAATTTTGTTTCGATGTAAACGACATTTCAAAATCAGACGTCATCACTATAACGATGATTAGTGCCAAGCACAGATCCGCCTCTTTAAAATTAAAACGTGTTTAGAAGAGGTCAATTCTAAAGTAAGTTTATTTGCAATAAACACCTAATATCATTCAGTTATATTTAAAATATACTTTTTTTTTAAGAAAAGATACGGTTATTTAATATGTTTTAGAAAGTTTCTGTTGCATTAAGATGGTAAAATATAAATAATTCAAAAATAAAATTCCGAAGTGGATCTTCGGAAAGAATACGAATAAATCAATGTCAATACAGTAAGCATTTTAAATTTTTAATTAATCAAGAATGAAAAATGAATTAAGCTAACGTGAGCCATATATTAATGTTACTCGTGTTTTTATTATAGGGAAACAATCGAATTATAATTGCATACTTAATTTAAACATATGCAGATAATAATTGTCATATATTGTAAACTTTATTAAAGTTTTCATATTTTTAAACAATAATAATAACTGATTTTCATCATTGTTTATTTGCTGTTATTTTATCTATTATTCCCATGAATATTCAAGTTTTTATTTTATAAATGACAGTGTTTATCAGTTTTTTTTTTTTTTAATTATATATGTTGACATAGACTAGTACATTACAGTTTCCATTTTTCATTTATTTAATGTTAAAATTTATATTATATAATATAATGTGGATTTTTAAAAGAATACAAATAGATTATATAAATATTATTTATACATTACATTGGTATTAGTCAGTCATAGTTTGATACCATCAAACTTTAAGAATTAAAGCCATATTTTACATAGAATCAGGGCCGGATTTACCAATAGGCCGAATCCTAGGGGCCTCACCATTCTAAGGCTCCAAAACTATCAATCAGTTTTCAACTTTTATAAACTTTTAATACGAAAAAATGAGTTTTTATTAAAAAGTATTAGATAGAAAGTAAAATTTTAAAAGTTCCATAATAAGTTATAGGGATAGTTTATTGGCTTAAATTAACAAAATTGTAAAGTAATGCAACTTTAATTAATAATATTAGAGGAAATGTTTGATGCTTGCAAAAAGATAGCTCTGGACGGACATCTGTGTTGCAGAAAAGTTCTCCTGTGTAGATGTTCCGCCGCTCTACCATTCATCTTAAATGAGGTGTATATCTGCTGATTCTGAATAAGAATAGTGATTCATAACACACACAAAAAATTATAGTAAGCAATACACAACTATCCAAACCAGGATGAGTTAGAAATTTGAGATTCAAAAATGATTGTTTGAAAATGAATCTTGCATTTGTAAAACAATTATGGTTTCAACTTTAAAACCATCCTGTTACACTCAACAAAATGCACACAAAAAACAAAGCTCTAAACAGGATAAATACTTTATCCTGTTTAGAGCTTTGTTTTATGTGTGAATTATGGTTTCATTTAAATAATCAATTGCTAATTTAATAAACAATCTATTCTCAATGCTCTAAATTTTTTAGAACAGTTTTTAAGTAGTTAAAATTTATAGATGATATCTGAATGAATGACTTAATTTATTAAAAAAATTAAAGTACTTTCAGCTTTAATAAGCCATCTTCAGTAAGTTTACAAAAGATTTGTAAGATATGGAATGTCAATTTAAACATTGGAATGCACGAAAATTAAGATTATTAATAATAATTGAACAATAATATAATAATATAGTGAGAAAATATAAATATAATAATCAGGGCCAGATTTACCAATAGGCGGATAGTCTGCCTGACTAGGCCATGTCCTAGGGCCCCACAATTCTAGGGGTCCCAAAACTATCAATCAGTTTTCAACTTTTATAAACTTTTAATAAGAAAAAATGAGTTTATATTAAAGTGCTAGATAGAAAGTAAAATTTTAAAGGTTCTTATAAGTTATAAGGAGTCTTTAAAATTAGATGTAGCTGATTTGAATTTTTAGGGGCCCCAAAGCTTTGGTCGTCCTAGGGCCACTAAAAATGCAAATCCGCTCTGATGATAATGTACAAAAATCTTATTATTTTATAATTTAACTCCATGTGCCAGTATGTTATATGTATGATTATCGTTGAGTACAAAAAAAATCATTCATTCAGATATTGAAACTGCAAGTGAAATGTCAAAAACAATAATTATTTATAGATGATTTTTAAAAATATGTTTATTTGCATTTTTAAAGATTTTTTGACTGAACTGGAAATGACTTCACAAAACTTTCATACATTATATCTTTTAAACGGAGTCTCAAATCAAAAAACGTAACTAAACTTTTCACTCAGAATATTATCCTTTATAAATCTGTAAATTTTGGCATAACCTTTTTGGATCACACTATATATACTCAAGTAATGAGAGTTAATTATTATATTGAATTAAAATTCAAATATTTAATTTGAATATATGCCCATACAATGATCTTTAAAAATTATTTGAGAAATTTACTTAAAACATTTTATCTGTTTGAGATAAAATTATAATAATAATGCAATGCTATTTAAGGTACACTTGAAGAAATATTCATTTATGTACTTATTAATATATTTATGAAAAAAAGGCTTTTATTATGATCATTGTAGATCGTAATATAAGAATATATTGCTGCACTCAACCATAAGTTTCAGTAATAAATAAGATACTTCCATCAAAATTATTTGCAATCTATTAAAATACATAAGTGAGAGATACTTGTTTTTCATTTTATTTTTAAAGACACAAAATAACTATTGTATCTTAAAAAAAAAAATCTTAGTAATATTCACACACTACTAAAATAATAATATAATTTCAGCTCACTTGGGCAGGGAAAGAAACAATCCGTAATCGTCAAAAAACAAACGGATTCACTATAGTGCACTTTCGGCTCAACCGAGCCCTCCTCAGTAGTTCAACTTAAACGCTCCACTGACCGTTAGAGATTTAAATTTAAATCTCTAACGGTGTACTATAGTGAATCCGAAAGTGCACTATAGTGAATCCGTTTGTTTTTTGATACGATTATGGATTGTTCTTTCTCTGCCCAAGTGAGCTGAAATTATATTATTATTTTAGTAGTGTGTGGAAAATTATGGAGAAGCATAATAAAGAGGTTACATAGTAATATTTCATAACAAAATATATTACAATTTATTATAAATTAATGTGTCAATCCGTAAGAATTATGTTCTCGGTAAAATTTATATTTTGTCTCAAGTTGTTTTAATCATCATTTATTATAAATAAAAATAAAAGAGGATTCATTGTAGATTGCATTATATAAAGAAATTGGTATTTGTGCATGCTGAGAACTATTAACTAATATAATTGCCAACTGATTTTGGTTATTTTCTAAATATATTATTATTATTATACCTTTAATTCCATCATTATTCTGATCTTGTAAATTCTATTAAGTCATAAAATGTAGTGTTTATTATGTTGCAAAATGTTAAATTATTATAGACTCTTACAAAGCATTAAGGGAATTTGACACATCATTCTTTCAACAGAAACAAAAGAAGGCAGCAGTAATTGAATTGATAAAAATACTCCTTAATGTGATCTTCATTAATTGCATATATTTCAACCTAACTGTCAGTTCACTGAGATATACAGGTTCAGTTTCATTTTTGATATTAATTTCTTTCCTAATATACACTAGTAATCCTATCTCCATTTCAACATTGGAGAAAAAATAAGATCTCACAACTATTCTGTCTATAGAATGGAATTAAAATAAATAGATATTAAATGTATTATTATATGCATTTCCATTCAAATGTGGAGCTGTTAATTTTCATTATTTTATTTTTTTTTATATAATTTAAACTTGTTTCAGTATAGTGTGACACTAAGAAGCAGATTGCTTCTTATTTGTATAACTGTTACTAACTTGAGAGTTCTTATGAAATTTGATTGTTTTTAATTTATATTGTAAATTCAAATGCAAAAATATAAATATAAATTTAATTTATATAAAATATAAATTGTAGATTATCTGTAATCCAATAATTTTTGATCTTGCAAAATGATAAACACTAGTATTTCATGACTTGAACAATGTTATTCCTTTCCTTATAGTTTCCGAACATAACAATAATATTCTACTGAAATACTTCTTACTTTAGATATTAAATAAAAATAAATAAATAAGCCAAATAATTGGCTTATTGTTTACTTTTATTTAATAATAATCTATATAATGATCTGTATAAAATTTCATTTTCACAAAATTCATATATGGTGATCCATATAGAAATTATAATTTTGAAAGTTCTTAATACACTAGTTGTTATATGATAGCATACCAAATCGAATGAATAAGACTAATTTTTATATACAGTATATTATTATACATATATTTCATTAATAATATAAGAGCACAAAAATATCATCCATTCAAATAATGTCAAGTAACTTTTGTATTTTATTATAAAAATAAACATTTTTTTTTAAGTTACTTAACTAAATATATGATAAAATAAAAGACAATAAAAAGCTTATTTCTTGAACCAAAATATTTTAGTTCAAGAAATAAATTTCTTATCCACATCAAGATTTATTTTATTTATAAATATATGGTAATATGCTGTAATTATCACATCTTAAACTGATATTATAATGGAAATTTTAATAATTTCTATTTAATCCAAGAATTAATTTGCCAAGATAAGATTTATTTAATTATCATACAATATTCTAAAGCATTAATTAGAACAGAATATAATTTAGTCTTTATTATACAAAGTGTATCTTACCACCTGCACCACCCTTTTTTCTCGGAAATGCGATGAGATAGGAAGTAAGGAGAAAAATTTTGATTACCAAAGTATATCTGGAGAAGTAAATGGTCATGATAAAAATTTTGTGGGCCTACTGAAAGTGGGGGCACAAGAGGTCAACTTTGAAATCTCCAATGAAAATGTCCATCGGAGAGTCACAAGGGATCAACTATGAAATCTCCAATGGAAACCAATGCCGATTTTGGCATAATTGGATAGAACTGTGAAAAACAAACAACTTTTGTTTGAAAGTTTTTTAATATTTTTTGGCATAATTGGATAGAATTGTGAAAAACAAACAACTTTTGTTTTGAAAACTAATTGTGGCTAGAACTGTGAAAAACAAACAACTTTTGTTTTGAAAGTTTTTTAATATCGCCTACGGATTGAGATGTTACCAAAAAAAAATGCCGCCACATGCAATGCCGATTGGACTATTTAAATAATAAGAAGAATCTGACAGAGGGCATCTGTGTACGCTGCGAACATCTTGTGAGACATTATTGAAGCAGTAAAGAATATATTATGCAGATTTAAGATCAGTTTGGGTACTTGGTGATAGTACTTGAACCACAGGTGCGACAAGTTTTTCGCCATCACAGTTTGGCACAAAGCCCTACTCGTGAACAAGGTCTCCTGTCTTGTTGCAGCTCTTCATGAATGTCATGGATGTATACAGATGCCCTCTGTCAGATTCTTCTTCTTATTGCTTGAATAGCCAATCAGTGGTATATGTAGTAGCATCTCTTTTTTTTTTTTTCTTATGTGATATCTAAATCCATAAGTGATATTAAAAACATCTTTTTTTTTGTGATATCTCACAATCCGTAAGTGATATTAAAATATTTTCAAAACAAAAGTTGTTTGTTTTTTACAGTTCTATCCAATTATGCCCAAACTAGTATATGTTTCATTGGAGATTTCAAAGTTGACCCCTTGTGCCCTACTTCCGGTGGACCCACAAAATTTTTATCATGACCATTCAATTCTTCAGATATTCTTTGGTAATCAAAATCTTTCTTCCTACTTCCTGTTGTGTTCCTGGAAAAAAAAGTGGTATAGGTGGTAAGATACACTCTGTATATTATTATAATTATAGAATTTGATATAATAAATTATATCAAATATAACAATTAATTGCAAATTGATTAAAATTAATCTTGCATATTTAGTTCTGGTAAATTAATGCATTATTTCAGTATGTCATATATAATAAATATAAATGTGTAGATAGTTTGATAATTTTTTTGGCTGATCTTAGAACATGATGCAAATCTGTTGTTTTGCCATTTAAGCTTATATATGCTGCATCAGATTTCAAATTTTCATGTAATATTTATCAGTCAATATAAGGGATAAAGTTTTTTAATATTTCTAGTTCATATGTGAACTACAAATATAAAAAAAAAAATTCTGAGAAAGCATCATAAGTCATTATATGTAATCTTCCATTTATGTGATAAACAAATAAAAATGATAAGCACCAAATTTCAAGTAGAAAAATAGTTTATTACAGTTTTGTGAAGTAATTTTGACTTAAGCCTGGACATCAGATTAAGAGAACACAAACACAATATAGAAATGCTTGACAACAGCTTTTAATACAGCAGTTGTCAAGCATTTCTAGCAATATGACATCAACATTGAATGGAATCAAGTACGAGTAGTCAAAATAGTAGATGATAAGGCATAGGATATCAGAATGGTTGAAGCCATTATTATTGAACAATTTAACAAGAAGTCCTGCATCATAAATGACAATCCTCTTATTAACATACTACCTTAATGGTTAATATGATCTCAGCATATAACAAAGTATATAATCTTAGAATACCATCAGTTTTATTTGTTACAGTTGACAATCTATAACTTGCTTAGTAGTAATATTTATATTTAATACTCCTATAGGTTTAATAGTTTTAATTAATTCTTTTGTATTTTTATAAATATTTAAATTTGAAATGTATTCTATGCTTCTTGTTCAAAAATGTTATATATTCTGTTCTATTCATTTGTAAGTGATGAAGATAACTTCTTTAAGTCAAAAGGATTTCACAAAGCTGTAATAAGCTATTTTTCCACTTGAAATTTGGTGCTTATCATTTTTATTTGTTACGCATCATAAGTTTTATATTGAAATTTTTCTAAATTATGTGAACAAAGATAATAGCAAAAATGAGAATTAGAGTAAATACAGGCAAATAATTTTTGTGGGAGCAATAATATGCATTGGTGAAAGTTATATTTTATTCTCTTATTTTATCATATACAGATGAATTTATGATAGATATATTTCACACTGATATAAATAATCATTATATAAGTAGTAAAATAATTAATTACTGTTGTTATATATAAGTTCATGGTTATAACCAAACTGAGAACAACTATCCAGTTAAGAGATTAATATTCAGAGCTTAAGAATTCCATATTTTTAAATTTATATTAAGAATGATTAATTTGAATTATATTTCTATAATTTCTGTGTATTTTTTGTAAACCATAGTTGTGTTGCATAGTATAAGTAATAATTCATAATTTAAAGAACTGAAAAATTATTCTAAGTTAATAATAAGACAAGTACAATTAGCACAGAATAAGGAAAGTAAATAATATTAAACTTGTTAAATTTGAAAACTTTAGAAAATATATTAGGGTGAATCAAAAAGTTAAAAAAAATAGCTATATTATTTTTTATATAAAAATATTCTCAATTTTTCTGGAAAATTGGTTGTTACTAATTTATTCATGCATATTACTATTAATATCTAATAAATAATAGCTGCCCCTTTGATATTTTTTATATAAAAATATTCTCAATTTTTCTGGAAAATTGGTTGTTACTAATTTATTTATGCATATTACTATTAATATCTAATAAATAATAGCTATATTTTAATATCTAATAAATAATAGCTATATTTTGAAAAATAAATAATAACATTATTCATTTTTCAAAGGCTCAGGGAATCAAACTCAAAAATTTATTAACAGTATACTATATCAGGCTTTAGAGAGTAAAAAATCTCTGATTGAATTGAAAGGTTTGAAAAATAAAAATCAGTGATAATTTCTATTCAGTGATAGATATAATTCTAAAATTATTTAAGCATTAAACTATAACACAAACTGGTTCACAGTTGATAAATTATGCTAGCTTATTAGAATCAATTTTTATGATAAAATTTGATTTTGCTTGTATATGTACTAGATTGCATAATTAAAAGCTCAATTTGCACTCATAATAAAGTTCCATATTATATGATTAAAAATTCAATAACAGTTAGCTAGAAGTAGCTTGAACTAGTTTACTGTTATTGAACTTTTGATCATGTGCTAGTTCTAGCTTGAAAACAAATGATAATTCCAGCTTGAAAGCTTTAATTGCATTTTATCTTAAAAGTTAGATATTTGTTTTAATTAAAATAATCTTTTAAAACTCTCAAAGGATTTTTTAGTTAAGATATATCGGGTGGTTATAAAATAAGTATCTGTATTTGGAGCTGTCTGTAGCTGGAAGGAATAATCCAAATGAAACCGAAATCGGTAGGCTTACTAATTGAGAAGGGGAAGAAGAATGGAATAAAAAAAATTTGGGGCTTTGGGGTACTTAAAATCTAATGTGTACCGATTAAGTTCAGGTTCCACATGGCCATTAAGCTGGAGGACATAATCCAGGCAGTGCGCGATATGCTAAACTGCGGAATGCAATGCATCAGGAGTGATGTTTTGCACATGTTGTGTTATGCGATTTTTTTAGGTCATTGAGCTCTGTGATGCCTCCACAGTACACATTAGATTTTAAGTGCCCCCAAAGCCCCCAATTTTTTTTATTCCATTCTTCTTCCCCCTTCTTGATTAGTAAGCGTACCAATTTCAGTTTCATTCGGATTATTCCTTCCAGCTAAAGACAGCTCCAAATACAGATACTTATTTTATAACTATCCTGTACTATAAAATACACTTGCCCTTAGCAGGTTATATTTATTACATTAAGAAAAACACTTTAAAAGTATTTTTGGTGTCTTTAGCCCTCTTCAGTTGTTGTGCAAAACTTATTATGGATGTCATACAGCAGAGATTCTTGATGTTAGAATTATTGACTATAATATAAATTTAGTACAGTAAGATCCCGTTAATGTGGGGATACATTCCAAGGAAACAAAGTGCTAAATGAAACAGCTTTGAATGAGGTTATTTTAACACACAAATAATGAGAATAGGTGAAACAGGACAGTGAATAAAAAATATATACATAGCATTTTATTTTATTTTGTAACATGTATTATTATTATTGTATTGCATTATTTATAGACATTTTTTAATTGCTAATATCGATTTGTAATATCAAAAATTCAATGAAAAAATTCTTAAAATTAGAAAATAAAAAGTTTTAAGAACAAAGAGTAGTAATCAGAAAAAATTCTTAAAATTAGAAAATAAAAAGTTTTAAGAACAAAAAGCATCATTAATTATAGGCATTTTATTGTTAATATCGATTTGTATTCATAAATCATTCGTGAAAAAATTCGCAATTAGAAAATAAAAAGTTTTAAGAACAAAAAGCAGTAATTAGATTGTAGTAAACTATAAACAACACAAAAATATCGATGAAAGAAAAACGTTCTAACTTCAAGGAACTATAATTTAAAGTGGTAGCATTCAGGTTAAAACTAAAATGGGATAATTGTTATTTTTATTACTGTAAAATAACATTGATGACCAATCATAAATATGAACTCTTACCGCAGCAGACTTTCATATGTATTTCACTGTACTGATATCAAACGCACTATGAGACGGCATAGGAGTATCAATGCAACAAATTCCTGCGATTTCGGATTTATGTAAGAATAACAGTTTGAAAAACCATGCCAAAGTGAATCAATAAAAATATAGAATTCAAATAAACTTATTATATCAACACAGTATTAAACAGAGCAATGTTAAGTGGAGTCTTACTGTATATAGAATATAAATTTTAATACTGTAAAATAAAGGAATGATTAAAATGGAAGTATATTACTTCATCATAAAGAATTTGTTGACAAAGTTTTGCTGAGCATTTTCTGGAATTCCTCTGTTTCAATAATTACTGATCCTAAAAGTTATAAATAGAAAAATGAATAATTAAACATATTATAATATTTTAAAAACAAATTTATTCCAAATATCCAAACAAGAAGTTTTGAGTAAGTCATATATGACAGTGGAAGATTCCATATTTCCTCTTAAATTAACAAAATTCTACAAAGCTTCAATTTTAACTTTTTTGGAACATCTTCCTTATAGACTTGACTTTGTCTCTTAAAAATGCAGACAAAATTAATGGTCCTTAAAAGTTAAAACGAATTCAGTTTGGTACAAGTGCTATAATAATACTCTTTAAAAGAGAATTGTTATAGCTATTTATCTAACTATTCTTATACTTTTATCCATCTACTTTTGTTAATTGTTAGAAATTTTATATCAACAAAATTAAAGAATTTTTATTCTTAAAAAACGAATTTATTAAAAGATAAAAAAAAATTTATATCCTTACTTTTTGATTTACCCTTATTTATAGTCATATTAACATATTATATGCTAAATCAATATAAAAAATTAATTTATAATATTTACTATAGGATTCTGTAATTTTTATCGAATATAATGTATAATACAAACTACACTAACTGCAGAAAGAATAGTATCATATACATTATTGGTTATTTGAATAAGTATAATCATTATCTATGTGTTATATTGCTTAATTATAAGAAAATGTTATAATAGAAAATTATTAATAATAACTATGTATCAAAAATTAATCTGATTTATAAATTTATTCACAGATGGTTATGCATTTTCACAAGAAGAACATGGCGTGGTTCCACAGGTAATTTCTTTATTTTCATCATAGATGAAATATTAACTTATTAATTTTATAGTAATATATAAATTAATAAATAAAGAATTGATCCAAAATTTGGATTTTACAATGCTAATTTTTCTTGAAATTATTTTATTCATAATGATGAAAGGATGTACATTAAATATACTTCTTTAGTGCCAACATTTTATAGAAGATAAATAATCAATATTATTTATTATCTATAAAATTATAACGACGAATAATTGATATCAGATTAAGTTAAAGTTTATCAAAATTCTGCTGATTGAGAAAATCATAATATAGTTTTATAAAAACATTTATTTCATAATAAATTTTCTTTTTCATTTATTGAATATGAATAATGAAATTGAAACAATAGTAATAACAATACAAGAATACTATGAAAATATTATAGAAATGATGTTATAATGGCATTTCATATTACTACTAATTAATTTTCATTCTAAGTTTATTGAAATTTTCAACTTTATTGATTGCAAATGAATTTGTATTGATTTCAAAATCTGTCTTTGATAATTTTTCATAACAAATAATATGAATTTTTTTTTTCTGAAAGTGTGATAATTGATTGATTAGATCAAAATTTAGAAATAAAGGATAAAAGAAAAATCAATATTTAATATTAATATTCATGTCATTATAATAATATACCATTTATCTAACAAAATAAATAAATTCTGCAATTTATTTCCATCAAGAGGAGTAATATTTAATTAGAAAACTGATAATATAAATAATCAATATTTAATATTAATATTCATGTCATTATAATAATATACCATTTATCTAACAAATAAATAAATTCCACAATTTATTTCCATCAAGAGGAGTAAATATATATATATTTTATTTTTTATTTTATCAATTGTGTTTTAAATGACGCAATTTTGTCCTTTTTTGTTATTTTCTAATATAAATATCTAGTTAAAAAAATACTTTTTTCGTGGCAAGGGCTCGAATAATATTTTGAGTACGTGAGACATGACTAGTGATAGGTGTATATAATCTTGACTTCCTATTTGCATACGAGGAATATTTTTATTAGTGGTACTGAAATTTTTGAATTTTAAGTTTAGTGGTACGCATTTATTAAAAGGTTGAGAACCGCTGATGTATATATATAAATATATACTGTAAATTTAATTTATACAATTTAATGAAATGAAATCTTGCATAATAATTTTTAAAACCTCGTACTACAAATTAATTTTTCGTTTGCCTTTAAGCAGTAGAACGAAATTAATTTTTAAAAGAAATAACAAATAAATTAAAAATCATACTGTATCAGTTAAAAAAAAAAAATTATGTTAAAAATATCATACAATACAAAAAATTGCTTGGTCACTAAAACAGAAATAAAAATTAATGATACACAATCGATAATCAGGAATATTTTTTTATTCATACGAAAAATTATGAAAGAATTTGATAGCACAGTCCTATATATCAATTAGATCATAAACAACAAATACGATTAATAAGCACTTTATTAAAATTAAATCGAAGATTCTAATGACTACTTTAAAAATTTAGAATCCTAAATGTTAATCTTGCTTGTTAATTTTTTTTATTATTTTATGTAATGATGCTAGAGATACTATTTTAACAAAATTTCTCAATACATTATTACAGCAACCAGTACTGTATTTCATTACATTATTATTGTATAGCAAGTTGAACGGAGTCATTCGACCGAAACATCATTCTCTTTATTTATAAAAAAAAAAGGAAAACAGATATTAATCTATCAGTGAAACTTTTTCACGACAATTAACACGAATAAGTTTTTCGGGTGAATTAAGAAAAGAAATAATGTTATGTAACAATTCGTGTAGCTAGTTTATTATTACGTAATACAGTAGATCTCTTACAATGCGGGAGATATGTTCCGCGTTACAGGAAATGACGTAATACGAGAGAGGCATTATCAGACAATTTTATGCAAATTTAAACTTGTCTCTGAGTTCCAGCACTGATCGCATACTACGTTAGTTTCGAATATGATTTTTTTAAGTGCAGTGTTAATTAACTTGTTTTAAAGAAGATTTCTTATAATAAAGGAAAAAAAACAAAAACAGAATATTGGTAACTAAATTTTAAAAAATAATATATACAAGTAAACGCGTATAATACAAAATTCGAAAACGCGGATTCGTATAATCCCGACGGAAAAGTTGTTTGAGTTGTCATGGAAACGAAATAAACATCGTTTGGTTCTTATTACAATCAATGGATATAGGTAACGTTTAAAAAATTTATCTTACGCGTTATACGAGACTGTTTATAGCGTTGTATGAATACTAGTCGCAATTTTTTCGTCGCGTTATAAGAAAGAGCGTTATACGGGAGTTTACTGTAATGTATTCAATTACTATATTTTAAGGAAATTTCTAAAAAACTAGTGTTAAAAATATTTTGCTTCTTTGTGCTAAAAATAATTTGAATAAAAACTAATTATATCTGCTATGTGAATTTACAATTTTTTTACAGTTAATAAATTACATAAGTTAATATGAATATTGTACAGTACAGCATACATTGTATGTTTTAATCATTGAATTAAAACATCAATAAAAATTACCTAACAAATATTAATATAATTTTTTCTGACTAAAAAAAATTATTTGGATTTATTTTTTCATATTTTATTAACAGTGAAAATTTTAATAATTTTTATTATGACGAAATCAATTATTATTAATTTAAATTCCGATTATTATTGATCTGTATTAATAATGTTCATAATGCTCATAGTTTATCAATACGTTATTAAAAATAAAATATTTTTTCCTAAAATATCACCACTAAATGGAAAGTTAATATTGCTATATAATTAAATACAATACTGTAATTTGAATATCTAAAATATTCATGTTAAAATGATTAAATTCTTTTTTAGAACATGATATTAAGGAATAAATTCTATGTAAAATGGAATTTTTTTCTGAAAAATAATTTAAACCGACCATATTCTATGAAAGGATTCAAAATAAAATGAGTCTTAAAAATTAAAATATATGCTATATAAATGGATCGTGTTGAAAAGTCTCTGAAAACATGACCTGATGTAAATAAAATTTAAGAAATTATTTTAGTTGTAGTAAGTTTTTCTGTGAATAATGTTAAGAATTTTGGAACTCTTCTTATGACGCACTGTTTTAGATCTCTAAGTAAATCAATTTTAAGGAAAGGTAATGCTACTCTGAAAGAGGGTTTTTCCAAATTTTGAGAACAAAACATTTGAGTGCGAAATAATGATATAAAATTAATGAATACCTTTTCATAAATGTCAACTATCAATAAATATTCTAATAATTATTTTATGAAAAGAAGGGAAGGATGAACTTTATATTGTAAAAAGGAGAGATGTATAAAAGTTTGGAAGTAGCTGCCTTAGAGGCCTCAATATTATTTGAGCCCATTATCCACCATATCACATGAAAAGATTATATAGTATCAATGCCGGATTTACCTATAGGCCAACTAGGCCGCGTCTTCGGGTCCCGCGAAAAGATTATATAGTATCAATGCCGGATTTACCTATAGGCCAACTAGGCCGCGTCTTCGGGCCCCGCGATTCTAAGGGCCCCAAAACAACTTTTCAACTTTTATAAACTTTTAATACGAAAAAATGAGTTTTTATTAAAAAGTATTAGATAGAAAGTAAAATTTTAAAAGTTCCATAATAAGTTATAGGGATCCTTTAAAATTAGACATAGCTGATTTGAATTTTTGTTCGTTATAAGTTATAACGAAGTTATAAGTTATTTCATAGATGATTATTATTTTTTGTGGCCCCAAAGCATTGCTCGTTCTAGGGCCCCAAAAATGAATATATGGCTATGAATAATATGCACTACTTTTAATTAATTTGGATAAATTCATTAATATACCGTATTTGGTAAAGAAACAAGCAAGGAAAACAAATTTAATTTAGAAAACGTTTAATTAAAATTTTGTAAATGTTCAAGTAGTATGTTTGCAGAGCTGAAATATCGATAAAAAAATAATAACCACTTTAACAATAAATATTACAATATTTAACAGATGCTAATAAAATGTTTTCTGACAAAAAATATATATATATATTTTAACAATTGTGAAATTTTTCAAATTTGTATTTGTACAAATTTGAAAAATATTGTAATATAGTATACAATATTATAGTTTTATTATTATTTTAATTAATTCATTTATTGCTATTATCACCATCATCGTTAGTGTTATTTTTTTACTAAATTATTAATAAATTTTCATTGTGCAGAGTTAAAAATATTGCTGCAAGAGGGTAAATCTGTAAAACTAAGTTAGTGTGAACTCAGCTTAAGTATCAAATACCCGAGGACATTGAAATCTTTTGTTAGTAAATATACAATATAAAAATAATCAATCAATCAATAGATTTTAAATATCACTTTTTAATTGTACAAAACTCAATTTCTAAAACTATGAGATAGATGTACGTTTAATTTTGTTATTATTTTTTATGATAAAAAGTAAATAAATTTTATTTTTTACAAAATAACATAAATCTAATCAGAAATCTAATCATTTTACTTTAACTGGATTCATAGAGCAAATCTTAAAATTGCTTTTGATATAAAACTAGCACTTAAAATATACTTTAATTCGTATATACAGACTAAATACAGTAGACTATTAATATATATATTTTTTAGAAAAAACAACAAATTTTCCCGTTTAAAAATTTGTAGTAGTCTATATAAACACAAAGCATTCACTAGTTGATTAAAATTTATAACAGTTATTTAGATGATGGTTAAATTTCTTGTCTTACAAAAAAAAAATTCTTTTGATAACAATAATATCACAGAAATCCAGGAATTTTTATCTAAAAGAAAATTTGCAACGAAAAAAATATAATTTTTCCTATTAAAGTTTCAGGATATCGTTGTTACGCACTTTGACTTGATATAGTTTAAATTTTCTCTTTGTAATTAATTTTTTCTGGGAATATATATTAGATAAAATTTAATTACTTTTTCAGAGGAAAATTATATATTAAAAAAAATAAAACTAATGATTAAATATTGCAATAAATATCTTCCTTAAGAAATAATAGCAATTTAGAAATTTTAATGTTATTGATTCAGAATATTTTAGTTGCTAAAAAAAATTAGTAGGCCTAATAATTTTTTATGAGAGAGCGAATATCGTGTTTGACGAAAGTTAAAAAAAATATTTTAAAACAAACGTGAGTGTAAAATTTAGTAATATTAGCTTTTAAAGCTTATTATTAGGAATAATATATTATGCACATTATAACCTACTTAAATATACGGTAATGTTTAGAAAACAGATGTCACGATAAATTTAAAAAAAAAAAAAATTGATTTTGTTAGAGCAATAATTGCCTATTTCGAAAATATATCATCATATTCGATATCGATTATTTTATAAAAATAGCACAGCTATTTGCAAAAGTAAACTAAATAAAATATTCTGAATCAATAATAATCCTAAAGCAATTCCAAACTTTCTTAACGAAAGATATTTATTGCAATCTTTCAATACTATATATTTATTTCTTTTTTATTTTTTAATAATAATCTTTTTTAAAAAATAATCTAATATACTTTCCACTATTTTTAGCCTAATCTTCGTAGGAAAGTGATGAGGATTATAATAAATAAATAATACATCATCATGTATTATTTGGCAGTGACAAACTGGCCAGTGTTCCGCTTGCCCGATGGCACATGAGCCTCCTAATAAAGTAAGTCCCCTTAAAAATTCTTGTAAAAATTAAATGATAGCCTTATAGTTGTGAATGGGCCCCTTTCGTCTCCTGGCAACCAATATTTATAGACCCAATCCGCCACTGATTGTCGGTATATCTCATAAATAATATCAATATTTGAATTGGTAGACTTTTATAAAATTTTATAGAAGTGTTTTATCATTAAAAATGATCACGAAATCGCAAAGTTTTTAATTTATAACTTAAAATCATTTAGAAATTGCGGACATTCAAACTTCTGGGTTCTTTTTAACAGATTTTGAAACTATTTTGCAGAATTTTATGAAATTCAGTAAGAAGATACGATCTTCTTACTGAATTCCGCATCTTTAATCATTATAAAGTTTAAATTAAAACAAAATTCTAATTTAAATTCTTTTAGAAATAAATATTGTCTTACAGATTTAGAAGCAATTATTATGCAGAAACAAGATAGAAATAATAACAAAATATGGAAACACTTTATAGAAAAATAATAATAAAAAAATGATAAAAATAAATCATTCAAATATTGATTTCAATTTTCGTTTTCATATAAAATAACATTTTAAAAATCTTAACATACATGAATGGCATGTAGCAATAAAATGATATGCCATAAAATAAAATTTTTGTGACACTTGGTATTTTATTTAAAAAATTCATAATTCAATCAGACTAATTAACAAATATATTTTTGGTGAATAGAAAAGTTAGATTCTAAAAGTGTGATTCTATAATCATAAATTGCAGGCAGTATATTTTATAAATTATGTTAAATTGCAATAAGCCTATATTAATGCTATTTATAGAAACCACTTGCTTTAACTTAATACAAAAGTTCCTACAGCACTATTAGCAAGGATTGAATGAACTTTAATGTCGTATAACGTTTTCGGACCCAACTATGGTCCCTCCTCAGTACATGCTTCTTAATAACAAACGTTTGTTATTAAGAAGCATGTACTGAGGAGGGACCATAGTTGGGTCCGAAAACGTTATACGACATTAAAGTTCATTCAATCCTTGCTAATAGTGCTGTAGGAACTTTGGTATTGTAATATATTATTATATTAATTATAAACAGCATAATTTATAATTTATATTTTATAAATTATGTTGTTTTGTAGCAATTTTTTAAATTGCTATAAAACAATATAACAATAATTAATAACAATATTTTATTAATTATTGTTATATTGTTTTGTAGCATAGCATATTATTGCACCTTATACATTATATATATCCGTATTAAATAATTGAAATTATATTGAAAGTCGCATACTATATAATATTCTCTTGATATGTTTGTTTTATAAAATAAAAAATTAAGCAATAAAATTTCAAAACTCTTTTAAATTAAATAATATCTTTCAACATAACAGTTTCATCACTGAGTTTATTCTTTAAATTTATTAAAAATTTAGCTTATACTATTGACTGTGTTTCTCAAATATATATATATATATATAGTACTGTATTCGTAAAATATTTATCTACAATCAAAACTGACCTTAGGCTGATTTGAACAATGCGGCTGCAATGTGGCCCGCACTTGAAGGGCCCCAAGGTTCAATTCACTAAAAATATCAGACTTACTTGTTAGATCTATTGTAAATATACTGCGTGTGTGTCGTTTGTATTTAGTAAACTGTGCTGTGTCACGAGTGAAATTGAAAAAGAATGTTGCATAATTGATGATATAGCATCTGTTAACATGTGACATCGGAGTGGGAAAATTGGACTCTCCAAATCGAGACTTATTAGTTAGCCAGTATAAAGAATAAGCGTATTTAAAAATATGGATTCTGTTATTATTTTACTTTACTGACTTATCATAGAAAAATAAGAAATCCATGAAAGAATGAAGAATTGGCTCAGAGCCAATTCTTCATTCTTCATGCTTTAAAAAGCCTCTGCAAATCCTGAAATTTCTTGCTTCGAACGGAAAATCTACTAGATTTCCAATTTTTTTTTGTTTTTGCTCTACACATATTTCTCAATTTTAATCTATGGCATCAGAAAAAAGAACTATCAATGTTCCAAATTAAAATTAATTATTCTTATTTAAGGTCAAACATGCTCCAAGATCAACTTAATAATCTTGCAATATTAACTATAGAATATGATGAAGAAAAAAAGTTAAATTTCGAAACATTTTGAGAGTTTGCAGAATAGAAAGCAAAGAAATATTTCTTTATAAATATACAGTAGTTTCATTTTAATAAAATAAAAAGTAATAAATATAAATTTGACATTGTTTAATTTTCAATGTAACATTATAACATATATTCCTTATATGTTATTCCAAATTTTATTAAATAATCTTAATTAATTAAGTATAAGAGGCACCGTCAGAATTGTCCAAATAGTACTCCCGTAATTGTTAGGGCCGGCGGCAATACTGTATAACTTATGGTATTTTATAAAAAATAAAAAGCTAAACAAAATCATATACAACATTGTTAAGTTTATATCAGATAATCAGATCAAATTAGTGAAAGCATTCGACATTTCCAGGCATTTCTGATATTTATCTCAGTTCGTAGATAGTCAAAATTGAAAAATCGTTCGACATTTCCAGGCATTTCTGATATTTATCTCAGTTCGTAGATAGTCAAAATTGAAAAAAAAAAAATTTCGACGATTCCTGGTTTCTCTGGAATTTATATTAAATTAAACAGAGAAAACCATGAAATCAAATATAATGCAAACTTTAAACAGTCAATATATATTGAAACTCGGTTCAAGAACTTAATTCGTTTCTGAAGATCGTTCGTAAACCGAAACTATTTTCCCCATAGGAATTAATGTAAAATGGATTAATCCGTTCCCGGTTCCCAAATTATTGCTCATTTTATAACAGTACTTTGTGCACAAGTTCTTAACACATAATCAATGGAAACCATTAAACCTATCACAAAAAAGATATACATAACACTAAACAGATCAAATATAGACGAAAACTTAATTTAGTTTTACCGTTTCTGTATAGAAGACGCGTAAGTGGAAGGTGGTGAAGAAATGATATGTTATTGTTTGGAAGGGGATTATTTTTCTTTTTTCTGTCTTTTGGCACCACTCGACTCTGCTTCAGACCCACTGTGTCTCTGCCTCACTAAAAAGTTGCCCAGTGTGATTTGTTTTTCTATGTTTTAAAATGTTTCTAAGTGACACATGGCATTGCCATCGAAAATGTTTATGTCGATGGCTTATGTGTTCGTAACTCGAGATACAGTACGTTATCCGATACGCTTTGTGTTCGGAAAATTTGTTCGTAAGCCGAATTGTTCGTGATCCGAAGTTTGACTGTATAGAATTTGATCAGTTTAATGAAATTTAATTGCACGGCCAACGTCATAAATTTCGACACAACCATTTACATAATGATACTGTTGTATTGTACACGTACAGATATATCTAGTGATCAACATTCTCGTCAACCGTATACTGTACAATATTTACAAATCATTTCGAATAGTATATACCTACTATAAATACAGTACTATATATGTGCCACTTGAAAATATTGAGGATAAAAATTTTGAAATCAAAAATAGCTGTACAAAATTATTGTATTTTGATTTCAACATGTCCAAATAGTGCTGATGATTAGCATCTTTTATGAATGTACTAATTAATGATTTAAAATTTCCTGTAGTTTAATTAAATCCGATTACGTAAATATTAATAATTAACTTCATAATTAATTTGATATCTATCGTCACATAATCTATAGAATTCGCCATCAAGCCATTCTATCAAGGATACTGTAAACACTCTTATATGATGTTTATTAAAAAATTTTTGCAAGATGAATTTTTTTATAATATTATGCATCATTAACAATATTACACGACAATAAAAATTTTTTAAAAATTTATTAAATAATATAATAAACAATCAGGTGTTTTAATAAAATTTGATGAATTTTATAAGGGGGGATGTATTCCGAAAGATTATTGATATTTTTATAATTTTAATTTATCTTGTACATATAAAAATAAATAAATAAATAAGAAGGAAACTTGAAATTTTGAATAGAAACTGTCTTAAATATTAACCTCGACATGTTCCATTAATGGAAACAATAATTTCCGATTAACATAAATTATTTCAACTGTAACATAAATGACAAGTAGTAGTTATTCATAGAATCTGTGATAAAGGCGGATTTAACGGTCGGCGTAACAATATATTCTATGGATAAAGCTTTTAAAACAATAATATTGTCTTATGTAACAATAATAATTTATGTTAAATGAACTGTCACATTTTTTTAAGCTTTATAATAATGGACTGT
Source organism: Olivierus martensii (assembly GCA_000484575.1). Classification (NCBI taxonomy): domain Eukaryota; kingdom Metazoa; phylum Arthropoda; class Arachnida; order Scorpiones; family Buthidae; genus Olivierus; species Olivierus martensii. The sequence goes on along the minus strand of AYEL01079778.1, from coordinate 53,161 downwards.
ATTCAAAATAATTGTAAATATATAATAGTGATATGGTGAATGCAATTCTTAAAATATTAAAAAGAATTGTTTGATCCACTTTTTATTTTTATTTTCTAATAAATTAAATACCCTAAACGCTTATTAGTACATTGAAAATTATGAACAAAGATCAAACAGTGGTAGAAAAAAATTAATTATCTAATTTTCCGAACGTGTTCTTTATTTTTGGATGAATAAAGATATGAGATTAAAATAGGTGTTATCAAAATCAAGTTCATCGACATAATCTCTATGTTGAATATCATAAAAATCTATCAAACAATTCAGTAGTTTTTACAGGAAACTTTAGACGTTTGAACGTCTTCCACTTTTTTTAACTGGATGAAGCATGAGAGTTAATTAAGTTTATTTCAAGGTTTGTTTTTATGATGTGACCAACATACTGAATTTCAAATTTTTGAATTGATTGATTTACAGATCAATCAGATAGTTCAAACTTTTACTAAAAAGAAACATCTGAATTTTGAACGTCGGCCATTTTTAAATATAAATGATTAATCGTTGATCATCGAGATCATCTTCAATAATTTGGTTTGGCTGCTAAATTTCATAAAAGTTCAATAATATCCCAGATATGTTAAGAAAAACTTGGATGTTTGTCATTTTTAAATGGTTAAAACTAGTGAGCATCTATATTTGTATCAAGCAACAATTAAATTTGATTACTTTTCAGAAAAATCTATAAACAAAAATAAAAATTTCTTAATATTTTGTAAATGGAAAACAGTCTAAAATCTATTTAAACTTTTATTCTTAACTTTTTTGAAGATTATTGTCTAGTTCCGATCTATCAATAATCATATCAAGCGTGGAGAATCTTGAATTGTTTTCAAAGTATTTATGAAAAAAATGCAAGATTATCTACGTCATTTAATTAATATCAGTTGAAGTTATAAACATTTGATAATAACAAAACACTTGGATAATTATGTTTCTATTCATGTTGCATTCCTTTGGATCAGTGGTTCTTAACCTGGGGTGCGAAAGAGGTTTCTAAATTTTCGATGGAAACTATCCCCTAATAGAAACTAGCGAATTCTATGTCGACTTTTGAAACCTACACTCTCTAGCCTCAGCTCATGCACAGTTACTAGCAAATGCAGTAAAAAAAAAAAACTGGTTGATACTGCACGTGTATGCACACTCTGACCAGTGAGTACGAACGTTAACGGTATAGTCTGATGAAGAAACTAACACTAATTTTCTTTAATTCACCAATATTAATCGGTTAACGTTAGACTTTACTACAAAGAAAATAAGCAATAATTTTCAACAACGTAGCCATTAAAAATGAGATATTGTTTATGTATATGTAAATTTATTTGTATGATTTATAATAAAAAATTTAACTTGAAATATATGTAATTTCTTAAATAAAGAAATTCAAACACGTTTTTCAAAGGGGTGCGAGAACTTATTTTTAAATTCAAGGGAGTGTCGATCACTAAAAAGGTTAAGAATTATTGCTTTGGATGATGTAACTTTTTAATTTTCGCAAATGAAAATTAACAGATAATAGAATATTATCATATTCTATTATCTGTATATTATCAGTACCGAGGATAACAAAAATATAATTAAAATTTGTAATTCATTTTTTATATAAATTTCTTTGTTTTATTGTTGGAGCGTAACGCTTTAATAACTAATTAGCACGTTTTTTTTTCGTTTAAATTCATTATTAAATAATTGAATAAATCAGAATTTACGTTAAATACCATCTAAATAAATTTTTTATAATTTTCTGGAAAATTCATATGTTAAAATAATAATATGCAATAATAAAATTTATAAATATCATCCTTATACTGTACTCAATAGTAATCTATGACAATTTTCACAGACTTTCGTTCGTTTTAATACGAACAACAGTGCCATATTGAATTTGTAATCTATGAAATAAATCATTAAGTTTATCTATTTTTGAAGTAAATGCTATTTACATGATCTTAAACTTTAGTAAAAATTCAAAGAATAAAAACAGAATGAAAATATTCACGAAAGAAATTTGATATTTCTATAGTTAATGAGTTTTAAGGCAGGAAAAATATCACACAAATCTTTGTGCTTGTGTGATATTTTTCCTGCCTTAATGCTTTAGAGTGTTTATTTTTGATTATTTAGGCAGTGTAGAATATATTTATTTATTTTATGTTAGAGTTTATTATGAGTACAGATACTCCTCACTTAACGACTGGGTTTCGTTCTCACGATTCGGTCGTAGAACGAATTGGTCGGTAAACGAAAAACTTGTTCCTATATTAAAATATTGGAAACAAATTTCAAATTAAAAATTTATATCTTAATTATGCACAAAGTACAATATTTTTCTTCAGCTTTTTTGGAACTACGAGTGCGGGGAAATTACAAACAAAAGTCGTAAGCGATGAGTATGAGCAAAAACCAAATATTCCATTAAAAAAAATAGTCTTAAGCTCGGACGTAAGTTCGAGCAATCGTTAAACAGGTAAGTCGTTAAGTGAGGAGTACCTGTATAGTATTTAATGTATCCCACTCGCTCCTCAGTATATAGTCGACAGTTTTTTCAAAACCACCATTCAGTTTATCTAGTTGAATTTAAAATGATATAAATATATAACTGGTCGAAAAAAAATTCAAAAATTTATAATTCATTTATCTAAAAACTTTTTAAAAATTTTTATGTATTATGTCCGTAACCATAGTCCATTTAAATAAGTATTATTTGACATGAGTGATTAGATAATATGCTTTATAATTGATGATAAATAAAAGTTGTAATTAAAAATTAAATTTTAGATAAGATTTTAGTTACAATTTATATAAAAGATAAAAATTATAATTATCTAAAAATGTTTAAATATTTAATAACTGAAGGGAACCTATAGAGTGTGATTCACCACACCTGTATAAGTAATGATACCATATATACAGGTGTGGTAAATATCCACCACCTGTGAAATAAAAGATAAAAATTATACAAGTGTGGTGAATATCCACCAATATTTTTACATCCGGAATGACCGTATAGTCTGAATATCAGACTATACGGCCATTTCGGATGTAAAAATATTTAAATATTTCTGTGCTGGTTATTAAATAGTATATTAATAATTATATAAACAGTAAAATTATTTATTGAATAAATAACATAAATTCAATTATTAATTCATAATACTGTACTGGTAACTAAGCTTTGTTGTTGCTGTTTGTGAACAGACTGTTAGCAGCATTTCAAATTCTTTAGAATTTAGTACAGTTCAATTATTAATTCATAATACTGTACTGGTAACTAAGCTTTGTTGTTGCTGTTTGTGAAAAGACTGTTAGCAGCATTTCAAATTCTTTAGAATTTAGTACAGTACATGTACCTACTGCTTCTAAATATTTGTTTTAACTTTAGTTTCATTGTTAATCCATTATAATTCTTTTGTAAAGTAGTAAGCGTGACTATTGACTAGTGTAAATTAATTTTTGCGCATAGTATGATATTTAAAAATTTTAAGAATACAGTATGTATATCATGTATGGTTAAGAGACTTGGACAATTGCTAAGTCACAGGAAAAGAAATTGAATGTAGCTGAAATGATGTTGAGATTCATGTATGGTGTAACAAGAATGGATAAAATAAGGAATGATTTCATCAGAAGTACAATTAAAGTAGGGCCGGTTAGTAGGAAATTCCAGGAAGGAAGATAAAGGTTGTTCGGGCATATAAGGAGGAGTGAAGTTTGTATGGGTAAGTGTTGAGATTCATGTATGGTGTAACAAGAATGGATAAAATAAGGAATGATTTCATCAGAAGCCGGCCCTATTAACCGGCCCTACTTTAGTAGGGCCGGTTAATAGGAAATTCCAGGAAGGAAGATAAAGGTTGTTCGGGCATGTAAGGAGAAGGAGTGAAGTTTGTATGGGTAAAAAAGTTGAATAAATCCCTATAGGTTGGAAGAAAAGGAGATGTAGAACTAGAATTAAATGGTAGAGTGAGAGAGGACCTGAGAGAGAAGGGATTGAGGGAAGAGATGCTGAGGATAGAGGAACATGAAGAGTTACAATAAAGAATGCCGATCCCATTTGAATGTGACAGTCAAGGCTTGTGAAACAGGAAGAAGTATGTATATACTATCGTATTGGTTGTTAAATATTTTGAACATCAACTCTGTTCATATATGAGGGAAGAGATGCTGAGGATAGAGGAACATGAAGAGTTACAATAAAGAATGCCGATCCAATTTGTATGTGACAATCAAGGCTTGTGAAACAGGAAGAAGTATGTATATATTATTGTATTGGTTGTTAAATATTTTGAACATCAACTCTGGTCATATGTAGCCCATATCTCTATATCTGAAAATACATTAGATGATCTGAGCCTTAAATCTGATAAAAGTTGTAGAATTGAAACGTTTTGCTTCTATTTTCTGATGATCATCATAAAATAGGCATTTATTGAAGAAAAATATTTAAAAAGATTATAAATAAATAAAAATATGGATTAATTTTCAGTGAACTATTCAATAAAAATCATTTTCTCTATTTCATTAGGTATTAAAACCACACGTAATAATTATTTATAATTAATTAAAAATGAAATAATCAAACAAAAAATAGATTGACAGATCGCTATTTGGTACAAGTTTATCTTGTACCAGATGAACTCAATAAATATAAAACAAAATACATGCCTTTTATTTATATTTGAAATTTACAACATATGCAATTACCATACACAGTACTGAACTATATTTGAAATTAGCATATACATTATTGTATTGTGTTTAATATAAATCATCATTCTGATAGGATTTATCAATCAATTTCTAGTGTCAGGGAAACAACTGCAGTACTGTTTTATTGTCTGTCCACGAAAGCCGCGACTAGCTAAGGTAGATGAGTCCAAACGCGAAAGGGAGAGTCGTAGTCGGTATAATGACGGGTGGGAATATTGAATTAATATTATATTAAGTTCTGTTATATATATTATTTCCAACGTCGAAACTAATCATTTAGCATTCGACATTACAATCTTGCGTTTGAAAACATCCATGTGCGAAGCTGTCATCCGTATTTTGTCACTGGACTCGTTCAGTTAGCGCACGCGTACTTGCGACTAAACTGGGCGCGGCTAAACTGGACAGATAGTACTTAATGCGGCCCTCGTAGTTAATAGGAATAATGTCAAAAATTTTATTGATAAATAAAATAAACAGAAAAAAAAATATCAAGTCTGTTCCATATCTTAGTTTATGTAATTTCTAGAACAGTAATAAATAATAATTCACATAGTAAACTGTAGATGTCATTTCAGTGTCATATTTCCAAAGAATTTAAAATGCATATTTCTTACAAAAATAGATTTGATTAATTGTTAACCAGAATAAACGTCATTGCGTAAGAGATCGGTTGCAAAGCACATTCAAAAATCAAATAAAATCGTTTTGTCGATCAATCAATTCAATATCTTTCGTAATTTTACGGTGTTTGTATTTAATATTTGTGCAATTTCCTCAACAGGTATGTTTTTAATTGTTTCAAATTTAAAATAATTTAATTATAATTTTAATATATAGTATAAAAGAATTTCGACCCTGCCGAGCTTCGGGGATGCTGGGCCTGGCCCGGCACCCTGAAAAATTTTTCACTAGATGCCAGACCCAGGCCCTATTTCATTGATACGATATGGCCCTTTCTCCCAAAAATTTGTCCACCCCTGATCTAAATTAACCCTTTAAAGTTAGCCAATCATTATCGAATACACAAAGCGTCACGACGCATCGCATTGCGTCGCTGGCGTTCTTACAACCCGGTAATAAGTAGAACAACAACGCAATGCGAAGCGTCTTAGCAACGCGATGCGTTGTGACACTTTGCGTACTTGGTGATTGACTAGCTTTAAAGGGTTACAGAATATAAAGTTTTAGAATAAAAATTTTGATTATTTTTATGAAAGTAATGAAAATGGAAGCGATAAAGTTTTAATATATTTTTGCATACCATTTTTTTTCCTATTTATTTGATCCACTACTAACAAGCAATAGGCATTTCGAATGTAAACGTTTATTTTGAATGTCTTCTTTCTTCATAACAAATGAGTAATAGGAAATATGACTTCTAAAATTGTCAAGATAATTTTTGTTACAAGAATTTTCAACAAAATTAAAAAAAAAAAATATTCACGAAACATTGAATGAAGTTTTATTAAAATTATTCGAGATTGGCTTCGTTATGAATCTTAAAAAAAAAAAAAAATATTCACAAAACTTTGAATGAAGTTTTATTAAAATTATTCGAGATTGGCTTCCTTATGAATCTTTCATACAAAATTTTCAATATAATCATTGAAGATATTTGATTCATATGAAAATTATATATATTTTAATAATTACTTTAAATATTTATGAAACTTTATACTGACTTTTAAGTACGTAAATACAGCAAAAGTTCTCTTAAAGAATACTGTACTGTACTGTTTTCCAGCGATTACAGAACGTTATTTATAATTTATTCAGTTAAAAATAACATTTTATTCTCAGAAACTAATTTTCCAGCCATATTACCTCTATTCAGAGACTAATTCTTTCTTTTTTTTTTCAATATTTTATCATATTCTCAATTACTAGATTTAAAAAAAAAATAACAAGGAACACAATGAAATATATGACAATTGAACTAAAAACCTATCTTTATCTGTTATAAAACAGATAAAGCTAGATTTTTAGTTCAATGTCATATATTTCAGTGTGGTTCCTTGTTGAATGCATGTTGAAGGAGAAACACAACACTTGTTTCATTTAACTCAATTCTAACAAGAATAAAATAACACGTGATCTCAGTTTCCAATAATATACCAACCCAAATAACTACACCCTGATTTTAATAAAATTTGATTAAAAAAATGCAAAGCATAATTCAATTTTAACATCTAACAATAATTACAATCAACAATTTTAAAGTATTAATTGCATAAGTTGAAATGATCCGTTTGTATCGGTAACTGCATAAATTAATTTGCTTCCAGTTTGATGATGATAATCATCGTATAATTTTATATAAAAATTATTGTATTTATAATCATAATTTATTTAAAGTATATTTTAGTTTTATACGATATTATTTTAATAAACAAAACGTTATTTTTTATACTTTACTGTATGTTAGTTTAAAGGTCGTTGTACAACGAAACGATAACAGAGAATAAACTAAACCAGGAAATGGCTTATAAATGCTTTATTTATAAATGATGAAAGTAATGAAAATGGAAGCGATAAAGTTTTAATATATTTTTGCATACCATTTTTTTTTTCCTATTTATTTGATCTACTACTAACAAGCAATAGGCATTTCGAATGAAAACGTTTATTTTGAATGTCTTCTTTCTTCATAACAAATGAGTAATAGGAAATATGACTTCTAAAATTGTCAAGATAATTTTTGTTACAAGAATTTTCAACAAAATTGTAACAGGAAAAAAGTAAGATAAACATTCTTAACCTTGATCTCTAAAGAAAACCGGTTGTTATATATAAAAAATTATAAAGGTGAATGTTCTTAATAGCATATTATACATTTATAATAGCTGTATATAAGATCTAATATTCTTTTAATTAATTACTATAAAAATAAACTTCTCTCATTCATTTTTTAATTTATATGAAAAAGTATCTGATTATAATGATGAAACTTAAACAATGATAAAAATATATAACAAATATGATATTTAAAATCATTTAAATATAGCTGCTAACAGAAGCAACTTTTGGATTTAGTTAGATAAAGAAACAAAAGTAGATGCCATTTATATATGCAAATTGTGCATCAGATGATGCAAAAAGTTATTTATTTAGAAATAAAATATGACATATGAAACATTTTAATTCAATTCCATTTACTTTAATTTAAACTCAATAAAACCCTTTTTATGGAATTGATTTATAAATATGTTTCATTGATTGCAATAACAACCAATTTGAATTGATGCTTTTTCATTTGTTATCAATAATTCTAATTTATAAAATAATTTTGATAAAGCATAAAATATTTTTGTATCTTATTGAAATTATTTTTATTTAAACATGCATTTCTTATACAAAAAAAAAAAAATAATAATAATAATAATAAATAAATAAAAATCTCAAAATAGCATTATTTTTAGATTTATCTGGCTAAATTCAATATACAGCATTTAATCAAAGAGAAACATTTTGTTTTTCACAAATTACTTGTTAATTAAACTGTAAAAATATTTTAAAGCGAGCTGTTTATTTTAAGATGTTAATATATTTTTTCTTCATATAAAAGATTTTTATTTATAAAGTACTATATTACTAATTGTATTTTTTCATTATAATGAATGGTTAATTTAATAAAACAGTGAAACCAGAATTAATTGCTAGAAGACTAACCGTAAAAGCACATAAATATTAAAAATAAGCACATATTAAGAGAACGGCAGCTTGTGGCCCGGCATGTCAACGCCTGTGCAAACACCTGATATTGTGTAAAGCAGTGTTTTTCCAAACTGTGGGGCACTAGTCAATTGCAAGGGAACGTGCAAGAATTAATTAAAAATGTGAAGCTGCATCATAAATTTTGTATTTTAAACTTTGATGTTTAATAAAGAAATTTGTAGCTAACTGTATTTAGTGGCCAACCTGTGCTTGGTGACCACAATCTCAGCAGCCGAAAGCTGCCCACCTAGCACAGGTTTTCATAAAAATATTTTTCATAATTTTTGTAAGATTTGTTTAATTATATTAAAAATGATTACACCATAATAAATATATATATTTTTATGTATAAGAATTTTATACAAAATATGGGATATTGTTTTGTAGTATTAAATTGTCAGTAGAAAATATTCATAAAATTAAGAAGTTTATGAAAATGAGGGGCATACCAAATTTTTATGAAAAAAAGGGGGCGCAGACACGTTTGGAAACCATTGGCGTAGAGAATTTGCCCTTCCATGTTATAAAATTATGAAAAATTACATTAACTCCTCTCAATTGCTTACACAGCAATCATAACTGTTTACTAAAAAATTATAACAATTAAAGATTATAACAATTTTCTTTAGTAAATATAGACCTACTGTCACCCCTAGGAAAGGGGGGTCCAACCGGGACATTGGCCCGGGGCCCATGTGGCCTAAGGGGGCTCATAGGGACTAGTAAACTTGGCAAGACTCAGTATTGAGGCTGATCTTGCCAAAAATATCAATTTTGATGCTATAATTAAAAACATTGTAAGAAAAAAAAGCCAGAAAAGCGCCTTTGTTTATCACAAAATAATATATGTACAGCTTTTAGACTTTTTTTGTATTTTAATGATGTAATTATGTATGTATAAAAGTATATACATGATTTCTTTTTGTAATGTTTTTTCTTTTTTTTTGTAATATATTTTTTAAAAATTATATTCTTTTAGACTTTTTTTTTTGTATTTTAATGATGTAATTATGTATGTATACAAGAATATACATGATTTCTTTTTGTAATGTTTTTTTCTTTTTTTTGTAATATATTTTTTAAAAATTGTGTGTTTCTATTCGGTATTAGTCAGTTATTAATCAATACTCATACACAATTCTACAATAATACAAAAGATACGAGTCCGTCACAAAGTACGTGTAGGAGGGCCTCAAATTAGTCTTGTCCCAGCTGAAAAAAATTTTTTTTGGAGGCCCTGCCTACTGTAAAATGTGTACTGAAAAATTTTCTTATCGTTTCCGGGAAGTAAACTTTTCTTTTTCCTATTCCTGTAAATTATTTACTTCATCTTTAAATTTTTTTTAAACTACCGTGTATAATGTTCAATGACACAATTTATATTTTTGTTTTAAAGTTTACGGATATATTGAATGTCTTTAAAATGCTGTAATAATTTTTTTATTAGAACACGATATTATAAAATTGACCAGAAGCGCACGGAATTATTTTATGCACGCATTAATTATAATAAAAAAATAATAATAACGTTAGTATCTTAATATTTAAGCAAGTTATTCGATAGAACTACAATGTTTTCGGATTTGCAACAATACACAGCAGATTAATACCGTCGTTTCTGACACAAAAGAGTTATTAATAGTCGATCTATAATTGTTATTTAATTGAAATATGTTTAGCAAATGTCAATGTTAACCGTTTAATATTAATAAATAATCGCGAAATAGAGTTGTAGAATATAATACATCAGTCATTTATTTTAATAAATGAGCTATCTATTAAGCATTATCCATATTTTATCAGCTTAAGAAATTAAACTGACCATGCTTATCTACCTATATATCGAGTGATCCCAAAACTAATGTCGTTTTTACTCGTTCGGACGTGTCTCGGCTTGTCTAAACATGAATTTTTAAAGCTTTATAAATACTACTAAGCTGAGGTGGTCTTATTCTACGGAATATATATATTTAATTTAAATTTGCGGGTGATTTATCTTTTATATCCTTTCAAAACTTAATGCTAAAAACGAAATTACTTTGGTGATGACTGATAAATCATAATTTTACTAATTAAAAAATAATTAAACTTGCTATTAATTAAATTAATGCTTATTAAGATTATAAAGCATCAATTAAAATAGCAAAGATTGAAATTCGTCCTTAAATAATGTTGTAATGATATTAAATTAATTCATAATTTGTTCTTCTATAAACTTTAACTCAATGGTTCCAAACCTTTTTTTGGCCATGCCCCACCTAAGCATTTCTAAAATCCTGATGTTCACCGGACATATAATTTTTATTATTCAAAAAGTGAACTCCTATTTACGTGGAGGAAGCCTAAAAAGGCCATAAACTTAGTCTAAACAAGTTTCTAAAGAACATGGCATCCATGAATGAGAAAAATAAAAGAACGAAAGGATATTTGAAGTACTGAGGAAGAAATCACTAAGAAACTGTTAAAAAAAATAATAATAATAATAGTATGAAGTGATATGAAAAAACAACAAATAAAGTTTCAAAACTACGTGTACATTCTGATTTTAATTTTAAAAATATATATGTCACAATTTATTGTATATGATGCCCCCTAGAACCCTAAGAAATGCAAAAAATTCATTGTTAATAACTCATTCTCGAATTGTCCCCCTTAAAAATCAAATTGTCCCTATGGGACGTGCACCTCAAGGTGGGAACCACGGCTTTAACAGTAATGTATAGTTTAAAATTAGTTTTATTTTATGAGTAGTACGAAATGGGTTGCACTAAATAGAGTAATGTATACTAGGCATTAGGGGAAGGAGGGGGAATGACGATCACTTAAGGGAAAATGGTTATAAATCAAAGGAATTGTATTGTATGAACATAAAACCACAAATGTGATATTAAGATCTTTAATACAAAATAAATACACCTTTAATCGTATTAGGAAATAAGTTAGTAACAAGAATGTAAACCGTACACTGGAAAAGTGATATTGACTGGAATTTCACAACCAAGGTGGGAAATTCCGATCAGGTGGCGGGGTAATAGCGGTCATAACTGCTTTCATCTTCTTTACTTATGAAGATCACATACATAATCAGTTGCTGTTTCCCATTGGCTGCAGAGAGAATGGGCCCATCTTCCACAACGAACACATCGATACCACAGTTCACCACCTTTTCCTGTTTCCCCGCAAACTAAACAAACATTCGCATCAAAATCTGAAAGGTCGAATGAATCTTCATCATCATATGCAATAACATCAGAATCTTCATTTTCTGACGTTTCGAATGAGATATTCCTGCGTGTGGCCACTTTCCTCGTAGAATAGCTTAATTTCCTTGATTTAGACTTTGTTTTTAGGACTACACCTTTCCTCTGATGGGGTAATGGCGATCAAACAGATAAGCTGATCGGTATTCCCCCACTGTCGTCCATTTTTATGTTTCTTCCCGGCATGCAAAATTTGTTCCCAATCATATCGTACGAACTAAGCCTTTACAAAGCAGACAATCTCTTCCTTTCTATGATATAATTAATCAAATCATTAATAGATACAAATTATAACTTATCGTTATTTGAACACACACAGAAAAATAGAACAAAACTTCGTTGAAAGATAAAACCCGAGCAGAACAAAATCACCTAACTCGAGCAGATCAACCATAGCTTTTGTGAGGTTTGTACTTCTCCCCACAGTGGGCAGCACGTTCCGCAACTTTTAAAAAGAAGCAGTAACTGAAAAACTCTCATGATCGGCATTACCCGCTAATCGTCATTCCCCCTCCTTCCCCTACCCGCTCATACAAATGAGCGGAAATCTTGCGATATAATTTTATAACTGGAGTATCACTTGTATAGATCATCGGATATCAATCATTTTATTAGGTTATCTCCCCACAGTGGGCAGCACGTTCCGCAACTTTTAAAAAGAAGCAGTAACTGAAAAACTCTCATGATCGGCATTACCCGCTAATCGTCATTCCCCCTCCTTCCCCTACCCGCTCATACAAATGAGCGGAAATCTTGCGATATAATTTTATAACTGGAGTATCACTTGTATAGATCATCGGATATCAACCATTTTATTAGTTTATAATGCCACCTGCAGAGTTTGACTTTTTTAAAGAAACTAAAATTTTAATTTAAGTTTTATTCTTTAATTTTTAAAATTATTAATAACGATAAAAAAGTTTCGGCTGTTGCAGAAAGCAATTTTTTATTTATAAAAAAACTTTTTTATTCCTTTTAATAATATCCTTGATAATTGGAATTTTATGCACGCCCAACAAAATACCGTCACACATCGATACACTTGCATTACTTCTATTACTTTTTAGTAACCTGTAATTCTTTATCAAGATTGGATAAGAATGAAAGTACTGTATATTTGACACCGCTTCACGCATTCCTAACTTTCTTCCATCTATTTATACACGATACTTGTATATATTCATTTGCTATAATGAGTTAATGACATAATACCTTGCCAACTAATAACTAAGTGTCGTATAAATAAAGTATAATTAAAATATGTATAGCACGTAGTATTAGAATGGGGAATGTTAAAATTTTAATCACGTTTCAATGTCAAACATCACGTCCGGATATTATGAATTAATTTTATTGAGAAGTTCGCTCATTGTCCTGTCAAAAGATAACTATGACTCAACATTAGTATGCTTTTTGCGAAGTTGACCTTGATCGCTTCATTTTCATAAACTAGTTCAACTATATAGTAATCAGGCGGCTTCCTCCAGCTGTATCTTCAGTTAAAGGAAGAAAATTTTACAATCTAAAATTCGAGTTAAATTGATGAAAATTCGACTAACAATTGAATTATTTCCTTCAATTTTGAAAAGAAGTTTATCCATTTTAATAATGAAACAGCAATTTTTTAAACGGTCGATTTAAACCTGATGACAGCATCGGAAGGCAGTATTAAGTCTAGGGATCCTATAATAATCTTATTACTATGGGATCCATAGACTTAATACTGCCTTCCGATGCTGTCGTCAAGCATTTAGATTTCGTACATATGCCTTTATTGTTAAAATAAAATAAATTTTTATTATAGCAAACAATAAATGAATTTATCAAATTAGTCTAATGTACATTAAATTTTATTTTATATAGAAAAATTAGCATATGGTAACGGTATTAGATAAGTAGAGAAAAACGCCCTAATGCAATTAAAAATAATTATATAAAATTAATGGTGGCACTAAATTAAAATATAAAATAAATGCAATTATTTGTTATCCCATACTTTAGGGATTTTCTTTTTTTGGCATTTTTACGCCCCTTTGCAATCAGTGAGATTACCTAAGGGACGGAGTCAATTCCAACAACCCGTGGAGGGGGCCGGGTAGTGAAGGAAGGGGATCACCAGGCTCGGCCCGGAACTCCGAAAAATTTTTCAGGAGATGTCAAACGCGGGACGCGAACCCGGGTTCTCCTGTGTGGCACGCCAACGCGCTACTTTAGGGATTATAATATTCCAATATGGCGGCCAGAGGGATAACAAGTTGGCGTGTCGAATTCGCGTCCTGAGTCTGGCATCTCCTGAAAAGATTTTTCGGGGTTCTGGGCCCGGCCCGGTGATTCCCGTCCTTCACCATACGGCCCACCTTCACGAGTGTAGGTGCAGTCCATGGTTGGAACTGGCATGGCCTCTTATTAATCTTCCTGATTGGAAAGGGACATAATAAAAAAAATATGCCAATATTCAAAACTTGTATAATGATATTATCTATTAGTCAAGATTAAAAAAATTTTGAATATTTATTTGTAGAATGGCAATCAACTTTAAGTGAAAAAAAATAATTTATTGAAATATGAGATATTTAATTCATTTACGTGACTTATGCAATATATATTTCAAGAGAAAATACAATGTTGTTTTTGTATATCCAGGAGTGGCCAAACTTCATGTCAATACGAGCTACATAGAAGAATCTCAAATGTTTAAGAGGTCTCAATCAGTTTCTTTCTGGATCAATGAGAGCAGCATCATTTTTTTTCCGGTAATTTTAACAATGGTTTCAAAAATTATATATTATATATTTCTCACGTATTTATTTCGTATAAATGCATATTAATTTTTACAATAAATGAACAAATTACAAATATATTTTTATTTTTTAAATTAAACAGGTATTTGTTCAATATTAAATATTGACTTTCACGGTATGGGGTTGCATTGAAGGTACTAAAGAGCCGCAATTCGGCCACCGCAGTATATAACATATTGTATTGAATGTATAAAGTAGGTAAATTATTCAACTAGTTTTTAGCCTACTTTCTTTCGAAAAGTAGGGCAATCACATTTTAACTGTTTATCAGTCTGGTGATCAATAGATACAGCATATGTAGCATATATAAAGATAGAAATTCGGGAAAGTAACATTATATCCATTGACAATTTAAAAAAATCATAATGCAGTATATCACATCCAGCATTTATCTTTTGAAAATTCTCACTTCTTTTTAATTTATAGCCATAATTCGCTTTACGTAATATCGATACAGTATATGTAACTTAGACTTTACGTAAATTTCTAAATAGAACATTTTATTTAATCCGGCATAGAAATTTTATGATATATAGCAATCATTCGCCAGTCTGTTAGATAATATCATTTTTATTCAATAATCATATATTGTAATATGAAATTCTATACTGTTGACTATATTATTATAGCAGTCAACAATATACAGTAAATATATGTACATATCTGCTGTATATTGTTGACTACATATCTGTACACATAAATATAGTTATGTAGATATGTATGTACTATGTGTTAATTTTAATGTATATTAAATATTTAGTGTACACATATCTATTTATATCCATACAGTAGATATGTGTATATGTACTAAATTTATGTTTAAGTTCTATTTCCATAAAATTCAGCTTATGTACAAAGTTCCTTAATGAGTTATTTAAGTAGCACAAGATTTAGTAACACTTAATTTATAGTCTAATGAACATTATGTAGAGAACAGCGTATGAAAAATGCTGTTCTCTACGAAAAATTTTGCATTTTGACGATTTTCTAAGGTTACAAGTAATGAATTTTCTCTTTCTCTACCCTTAGAAATTTTCTCTAACTTCAGAAAAGAACTAACTGGACAATTTTGAAAATATGATCTTTGACCTTTCTTTGAAAAACAGTTTTAATTATGAATTATTTTATATACAGTAACATATTTTCGTTGTTGTTATTCCAAAAATTTGTTATTAATATTTATATATCGTTTTGTATTTATTTATTTGAAAACGATAAATTTAAATAAAACAATAAAAATATTTTTTTCAAAAGTTCTATTTCCATAAAATTCAGCTTATGTACAAAGTTCCTTAATGAGTTATTTAAGTATCACAAGATTTAGTAACACTTAATTTATAGTCTAATGAACATTATATAGAGAACAGCGTATGAAAAATGCTGTTCTCTACGAAAAGTTTTGCATTTTGACGATTTTCTAAGGTTACAAGTAGTGAATTTTCTCTTTCTCTACCCTTAGAAATTTTCTCTAACTTCAGAAAAGAACTAACTGGACAATTTTGAAAATATGATCTTTGACCTTTCTTTGAAAAACAGTTTTAATTATGAATTATTTTATATACAGTAACATATTTTCGTTGTTGTTATTCCAAAAATTTGTTATTAATATTTATATATCGTTTTGTATTTATTTATTTGAAAACGATAAATTTAAATAAAACAATAAAAATATTTTTTTCAAAAATATTACAAAGTAAACAATGTAAAATTAATTATTTATTGCTTTTAAAAATATTAAATTTAATTATTATTAATATTCTTATAATGGTTCCTAATTATTCACTAATGCAGCAAATAAAAAGAACCTATTAATTATAAAAGTATTTTTTCCAATTTTAAATATTATAAATATAGTGATTTAATTTCATGCAGTAAATGAGTATCCCATTTCATTTGATATTTTTCAGTTAAATAAATTTAGATGTAATTAAATTTTTATTTTTTCAAGTTCTAAATTATTTTTTTAAAGTACAAGAATGAATTTAATTTATAAAAAAAAAAATAAATTTATACAGTACAATACTTGCTAAATTGCTGGAGAATTTCTGATAAAAAAATTTCTCCCGTAAGTATACGGACAATTATATCGATTATTACGTCATTGCGATGTCATATTTATGATACCATTATTGTTACATCGTAGTGAAGTCATACATTGACATTATAAAATAATGTCACCTTTTATTACGCCACGATGGATTGGATTCCATGCCAATCTCAGAATTATTATTCCAGAGATGATCATGCATATCAGATAATATTATATTTGGTGCCCAATGATCTATATCAAAATTACATCCCAAATGTTAATAGTATTCCAATTATAAATCTTCTAATTAATAGGAGGACCTAACAATACCCAAATTCGAACAAGTCTAAAAGTCAAATATGTGTTTGCCAAAATCCCCCAAATCTTGGAGAGATTTTGACCCAGTGTACTTTGTATTATCAATTAGAATCATAGGAAATCACTTGAAAAGTTTGGTCACGATACATCAAGCGGCGTGGAAATGTACAGGGAACATACATTCACTTTTATATACATTAATATAGATGATAATAATAATAATAGAAACATTATTAAACTTATATAATGTTTAAAAATAGGCCAACTCTACAAATTGATAAAAAAATGAATCAACAAAACGATATTGCGATTTATTATGTGATATACATATTTTATGTATAAAGTCGGCCTACAGTACTGTATACAGAAAATTTATAATACCTATACGGAAAAATCAAAAAATAATTTTATTATTAGATTATTTATTATTATTAGAAACTCACAAATTATGATAAAAGTTATCAATTTTAATAAAATGTAATTATTTTAGTAAACAGTGACTTTTATTAGGAAAAACTGTTTATTAAAATTTATATCATCTATATATGTGTGTTATATATAGATTATAGATTATATAGGTTTATTAAACCTATAACCTATGTATAACACATTTTAATAAAGTAGGGATTAATAACAAAATATTAAATTTAATTATTATTAATATTCTTATAATGGTTCCTAATTATTCACTAATGCAGCAAATAAAAAGAACCTATTAATTATAAAAGTATTTTTTCCAATTTTAAATATTATAAATATAGTGATTTAATTCCATGCAGTAAATGAGTATCCCATTTCATTTGATATTTTTCAGTTAAATAAATTTAGATGTAATTAAATTTTTATTTTTTCAAGTTCTAAATTATTTTTTTAAAGTACAAGAATGAATTTAATTTATAAAAAAAAAAATAAATTTATACAGTACAATACTTGCTAAATTGCTGGAGAATTTCTGATAAAAAAATTTCTCCCGTAAGTATACGGACAATTATATCGATTATTACGTCATTGCGATGTCATATTTATGATACCATTATTGTTACATCGTAGTGAAGTCATACATTGACATTATAAAATAATGTCACCTTTTATTACGCCACGATGGATTGGATTCCATGCCAATCTCAGAATTATTATTCCAGAGATGATCATGCATATCAGATAATATTATATTTGGTGCCCAATGATCTATATCAAAATTACATCCCAAATGTTAATAGTATTCCAATTATAAATCTTCTAATTAATAGGAGGACCTAACAATACCCAAATTCGAACAAGTCTAAAAGTCAAATATGTGTTTGCCAAAATCCCCCAAATCTTGGAGAGATTTTGACCCAGTGTACTTTGTATTATCAATTAGAATCATAGGAAATCACTTGAAAAGTTTGGTCACGATACATCAAGCGGCGTGGAAATGTACAGGGAACATACATTCACTTTTATATACATTAATATAGATGATAATAATAATAATAGAAACATTATTAAACTTATATAATGTTTAAAAATAGGCCAACTCTACAAATTGATAAAAAAATGAATCAACAAAACGATATTGCGATTTATTATGTGATATACATATTTTATGTATAAAGTCGGCCTACAGTACTGTATACAGAAAATTTATAATACCTATACGGAAAAATCAAAAAATAATTTTATTATTACATTATTTATTATTATTAGAAACTCACAAATTATGATAAAAGTTATCAATTTTAATAAAATGTAATTATTTTAGTAAACAGTGACTTTTATTAGGAAAAACTGTTTATTAAAATTTATATCATCTATATATGTGTGTTGTATATAGATTATAGATTATATAGGTTTATTAAACCTATAACCCATATATAACACATTTTAATAAAGTAGGAATTAATAAAATGTGTTAAAATTACAGGTGTTAAATTATGATTTGTAGTAAAATCATTATAATTTGCACTAAAATGTATCTTTCCTGTTCCAAAAAAGTTGCAATATAT
Organism: Olivierus martensii; assembly: GCA_000484575.1. NCBI lineage: Eukaryota > Metazoa > Arthropoda > Arachnida > Scorpiones > Buthidae > Olivierus > Olivierus martensii. The sequence goes on along the minus strand of AYEL01079778.1, from coordinate 34,296 downwards.
TTCGAAAAAAAAAGATCTAGGACACACTTTTTTTAAATAGAATCCTGTAAAGAATTTTATATATGCTCAATTCTTTAAATATTAAGGCCTGATTTGTGTGTTTATGTTCGCGTTTATTGTCTTAGCGGATATAGTTATCGGAATAAAAATTATAAAAAAAAAATGCTTTTGCATAAACAATATACGATTTACGCAAAAAATCAATATATATATATATTTTAATCACGTATTCTTTTGATTAAAAGTATTGGAAGGAATATATATGAAAGAAATCTTACTGGGAAAAAACCTTCATACTTATTTCTGTTAATTTAGTTCTTTTAAGTCGTTGGGAAACTTAAATTTGAGTCTGAATAATTACATCAATACAATTTATATAACTGTAGGTTAGATTAATTTGATTCAGGTTTGATTAAGCCGCCATACCCTCATTGGATATTTTTTATCTGGCGGCGGCCACTTATAGAGCCCATCAGAGGCTAGCCAATACCCATGATTGGGTCCAGGCCCGGCCCGTTAAACCCCATCCTTTGGATGATTAAAGGATGGGGTTCAACGGGCCGAGCCCGGACCCCTCCTGATAAACTGGAGGTGTGGGACCCGGATTTGAACCCGGATCCTCCAGGGTGGTAAGCGACAGCTTTACACTCTGGAAGATCCAGGTGTAAAGCTGTATAATCATGTTAAACATCCGGGTGTATCCTGTATAATCATGTTAAATCTACAGTTATATGGTCTGTAGTCTTAACATGATTATACAAAAATGTAAATCGAATATTCTTTCGATAACTGTTTCTCAATGAATAAATAAAAGAATAGTGTCATGTTGCAACGAATGTCGCCATAACGGAAATTATTATTTTTAATATTGAATGGATATTTAAAATATTTTATTCTTTAGTCATAAGTGCATTTCATATATTAAAAAACGCAAATTTTAATACTTTTTTTAATTAAAACGGTCCAACACGACAGATTTTAATTTTCGTTAATGTAGTTGTTGGAATTTTTCATTGTAAATGATTGAAAAATAAAAAAATTTAATACGAAAATTGAATGCATTAAATTATTATTTTTATATCTATACAGTACGTAGTTTTGCTTATCGATAGCAACATATCTCAAACAATTTTATATTTTTATTGCAGTTAATATTGAATTACTGTTTTTATTGGTATGTTACACGATTGCTACTGCATATTATTGTTTATATAAAAATAATAATAATGGCATCTAGCAGGTTGCTATAATTCTCGTACACTGACTTGACAAAATTTTTATGACAAGACATTTAAAAGTTAGATGTATAAAATGTCGTCATAAAAAATTTGTCAAGTATAGTAGGGATTAGGTAGGATCAGCACATCTATTATATCTATACATCTGTTTTAATTGGTGATAGAATCATTATTAGTTACCAAAGATAAAAATTATAAACTTAACAATTATTCCATTATTATTCTAATATTTATACCTTATTTTTTCTTAAACTGATCGAACTCTATTAGTTTACACGACCAATTTTTACTTTTTTTTTAAATAAACCCTTATTATATGTCAATCCTTATCAAATGTATAGAGTTTTATCATATGTATATCCTTATCATATATCAACAAATGTTGTCATAATGACATTTTGACATTATTTCATTATGACAACATTTTGTGTATGCCAATGAAACAAACCCTTATCGTGAGAACATTTTGTGTATAACACGTAACTATTAATTTATTAGTTTCAGTTATAAATGTTAATCAGGGTACTTTATTTTATTAAACTAAATATAACTATATAACGATTATCGAAATTTTTATCTGTTATATAGATAAGTTTAATTATTAAATCATGTTTTATTTGGGTTGATTTTTAAAATGTTTTCAAATTATCTAAATGTTTTTCCTAAATATGAATCATAATTTGATCCTCACTCTAACCTAGTAAGTGATTTTTTTCCTTATTTTCTTATTATTTTCATAACAAAATTATCGTCGCACTGAGTACAGATTTTAAATTATTAAATTTTAACATCATTAGTTATACTGTACTATTGATATAGAAGTATATATAAAATTCTATTGGCCTAACGAAGTTCTCAACAGCGATTCATTTAATTATTAATTAAATTAATGCATATAGGAACTGAATTGTTTCCATAAGCCACGTATCTAAAGTAGTTACCAGTCACATTCACTCACTCAGATGTCAAATTTGCCATTTTAATATTGAAGAATATAACAATATATCTTAATTCTCTACTTTGCACTGCATTTTAATGACATTTTTCTCAGCGATAGCAAATTAAAGAGATAAGAATTGTATCGAGTAGTATCGTATGTCACATCACAGATATCACTCGTAACATGCTGCAAGACACACCTGTTTGCTCTAATTTTGGATCATCAATAATTCTTGACTGAATCAATATCTACTAAATCGATATCGATTGAATCAATCGATAGCCTTATCATTACAATTCTGCTGAAAGAACGCAAAAATAAAGTACTAGTTGAGAATACGTGTACTGTTTAATTTTAAATAATGTTATTTTGATTCGAATAATAAAAAATTTATTAGATATTTTCGTGAATTATGGTAGTTTATTACAAGAGTTGTGCCATGAGAAACAATAACTCAATGTATAAATAATTAGAAAGAAATGTAAGAAAATCTGCTTATAATCATTACCGTATCAGGTCATCGCAAAAGTAATGTCTTTTTTATATTGTACGTGTTCAAACATGTCTCAGTTTGTTTAAACATGAATTTTTAAAGCATTCATAACGTTGGGAGAGTGTTATTGATTCAAATGGAGAATATATAGTTGATTTAAATTAGCATGTGATTTATATTTTACATCCTTTCAAAATTTAATGCTAAAAACGACATTAATTTTGGATGGCCTAATATAAAAATAAATACAAATACATGTACTTCAGAATATTAATTGCCTTATAACATTATTATTATTATTATTATTATTATTATAATTTTTTTTTCAGTTTTTTCCGATCTATAACATTATTATTATTATTATTATTATTATTAGACTATTCTTTCATTAATCTATAAAATTTAAATTATTATTCACTTTAAATCGATAACTCAACTTTTGATATTTTCCAATAGTAAAATATTTTAGGTTGTTGCATTATTTAAATTTTCTCAGGCCACTAAAAACTATTCTCTTGATCTAGTAAATTTTGTAACCACGTTTCCAATTAGGACAGAACGAATTTCCTAAATAGCTTTAATTCTAACTATTTGTATTAACCAAAAGTAATTTTATAAATAAATAATTTTCGTTATCAAACTAAATGCACCATTTCTTACGAAAAATTAAACTACAGTATAGTACATCTAACTATATAATACAATAATAAACAAACAAGACAGACAAAAATTTCGAAACTGTTCAATTTTCTCATGTTAAAACAAATTTAAAAATTCCAGGTTAAAAGAAAAATAAATAACTGCATGAAGTAAAATTACTGATATTGATAAGTTAATGTAAAAATCAATAATTCTTGTGGAAATAATCAAGATAAATTTCCTCTGAATTCTTATTTTAAATTTAGGAAGACGTTTCAACCTTGAAAACTGGACAAAAATCTCTTTAATATTAATTTTTAGTTGTTCCTTTTTTTTTTTTTTTTTTTTTTTTTTTTTTTTTTTTTTTTTTTTTTTAACAATAAAGTACATAATGTAGTTTATAAAATTTGTTTTTAATAGTAAAGCATGCAGTTTATAATTTTTTAATAGTAAAGCACGTAGTTTATAAAAATCTGTTTTTAATAGTAAAGCATGCAATTTATAAAATACAGTAAAGCACTTTATAAATTCTGTTTTTAATAGTAAAGCATGCAGTTTATAATTTTTTAATAGTAAAGCACGTAGTTTATAAAATCTGTTTTTAATAATAAAGCAATAAAGTAATTCTTAAAATGTTTTATAAAGTACAGTAAAGCACTTTATAAAAATCTGTTTTTTAATATTAAATCACACATTTTGCACATTAAATAATTTAAATATTGATGCATATATTCTGAATTTAAAAAAAAAATTGCGAATAATCTGTTACTGAAATACAGAAAAAAAAACTTCTCAAGCTTAAAATTTCTAAATTTAAGCATAAAAGACTGAAATTTGTAAAAAATATTTTAATTAATAATAAATTTTCCTATACAAACAGAAACTGATGAATTTACAATCTTATACAAATTTATTTAATTAATATCGATTGATAATAAATCGGTGCACTTAATTAATAAATAAAAAAACTGAATGAAACTAGAAAACAAAAAAAATACTAAGACGTTGGGTATACAGTACTGTCATAATGAATTAGAAAAATGATCGATTCTTTATCCTTTATTATACAGTATGTTTATTCTCTTGAAAAAATAAAAATAAAATAATTGAAAACTGTTTAATTTAAATATTTATTTTAATTATTAAAATATTTAAAAATAATAGACTATTTAAAGTTTGCAGCATGTATATTTATTCACATTTCAAAAAAGATGGCACTTTACATATTATAAATCTTAACAATGGGCTCTACAACTCTTCTATATATATATATATAGTCTATTACAATGTATATATATATATAGTCTATTACAATGCAGAATATATAGATAGCAGCAGATTTCAATTATTGGCATCCCTCAACAATACAAACAACATTTGTTATTAGTTACTTCAGATCCAATAGCAAATGATATTTTTCCCATTAGATTATATGTTATAATGGATTAATTCTTCATATCAAACTTTAGATATTTAAAATTATGATTTGACCATTTGAAATAATCAGAATCAAAATTAATTCAATAATAAGCATTATATAACAATTCATATAATCCAAATAGTGTTCTACATTTTATATATGAATTTTATAATCTAAACATGTAAACTTCCTACAAATTTATTGATCTTAATTTCTAACAAAATGATATCATTTAGCAATTATTTTATTCATTTTGTTCATCTTGGAAATTATAGTTAATTTAACAGTTAGATACTCAATTCTTAGTTGTGGTCTTACTAAACCTATAAAATTATTCATAAATATTACAAAAATACTTATCTTTAATTTTTATCGTGTTCTAAATTTTGATATCTTGTTTGTTAAGTTTATTACAATAAAGTGGAGTATAATAATAAATATTGGAAATGGGCAATCTATAAATTTTGACCATTTCTGGCTTATGAGGTAACTGTGTCCTGGATCCCATCATAAATATTTCCAAGGGTATTTTAATCCTGGAAGATCTGATTTCAATTCCCGAGTCCTACAACTCCAGCTCTTTCAGGAAGGTCCAGCAGCGGGGGCCCAGTAGAACAAATCTGCGATCACTATGATTTCCGAGTTCATATCTTTGTTTTTCCATATAACACATATGTCATCAATATACTGTATGTACAGCTTTATATTTTGATATATTTCATCTGTTACTTGAGCCTCTTTGTGCCTGACAACTAATTCAGCCATGACCCCTGCAAGGGGGCCTCCAATCGGAACCCCTTTAATTTTGTTTATAATATTTTTCTTCAAAAGTGTAATAGGAATTGTAGGCTATAAGATGGCATACATCCCTTAAAATACTTGGTTTCGTGTTGGTCAAGTCCAGATGTTCGAGCATAAATCTATATAGCATTATGCAGGCTGGTGTTATTTCCACAGATGGGTATAAAGATTCATAATCCATGATAGTAATAACCTCATCTGGGAGGGGTCCTATTTCCAAAAGTCTTTCAATGAATTCCTGCGATGATGTGACTATATGCTGGTATTCATTTATGATAGGATTAGCCCATGCCGCCCTAGTTTTTTCTAGGTTGTAAAGAGTTTAATTTAATCATTAACTTCAGTTATTTCTAAATTAATTTATAATGCTAGAATTATTTGGCTAATATTTGGTTATTGTTTGTACGATGATCTTATAAACTTTCTTTTCCTTTGAAAAATAGTCTGATAAAGATTTAAGAAAACATACATCTTGTAAAATTATATGAAATCACACGATCTCTGAAAATATCATTTGTCTATATCCATTAATTATTACCTGCTTGTACTGTAACTAATACTTAGTCAATAAAAGCACTATACTGCAGTTTTTTAGGTTGTTCCATGCAGTTTTTTAGGTCTATATACCCGAACTTTTTTACAATGTGATAAGTTACATGGCCGCATATGTAACCATAGTAACTCGCATTAATTTAAAATTGTTCTTATTGTCTGTAGAACGCTATAATTTTATATATTCTCCATTATGTTTGTCTTGTAGTGCTAAAACTGTGAACGTTCTTATATATAGTCTATTATTCTAAAACTCTGTACGTTTTTAAGTTATGGAACCTGAGGATGGCTGTGAATAAGGCCGAAAACGTTTGTTCTTAGAAAATAAATGTATGTTAATTATTCTCCACTGCAGTATAATACTTTTATTGACTAAGTATATCATTTGTCATTTTTTAGGAGTTTTAAACTTTTAGCAAGAATTTGTTTTATGGAAAATCCAGAGTACAACAAAATGTATAATCCTGCATATTCCACCGTCTTTAATTTTTTTATGCTTATTAAAATATTTAAATATTTTAATATTTCTTTTAGCGTTATTCATATAGATATATCTAACTGCATTCACTAATATTTTTGAGAAATAGCCTAATATTTTTAGTGGTGTTCTAACCACTAAAAATGAATGTTTGGTAAGGCTCAGGGCAGATTTAGGCATAGTCTTTATGGGCTGCTGTCCAGGACCTCCTTTGTGCTCAAAAAAATAAAAATAAAAAACAATTTAAATTAAAAATTTAAGAAAAAATAAATTATACAAAATTTTTTCATACCTAGATAAAGTTTAAATTGTTGGTTTGCAATACTATTGGATTTAAATAAAATATCAATGTTTTAAATGACAGTAAATAGTAAATATGGTTTTCTTTGGACAGCTCTGTCGGTAGTTGATAAAATCAAAATATACTTTGTCATTTGTCAATTATGCAAATAATGTTGCAATATCTGAATGGGAATGCAAATCTAGCTCCTCTAAAATGTGTTAGTTTAGCGTAGCTTTCATTGTTAGGTTAATTTGGATTAATTTAATAGGTCACCAAACAGTGTTAGCCCAGAGCCCCCAAAGTTAGCGGTCTGCCTCTGATAAGGATGCATATTTTCTAACAAATGCATAGTAAATGATAAAATAAACCCTAACATTTACCATTATGGAGAGATAAAAGCACAAATTATCTAGTAAAGTATTTAAATTTTAGTCTTTTACCAAAAGATGATTGTAATTGTTGGGATTTATCTAAGAGAACTAATAAAAGTTAGAACAAGGGATCTCCTCTTCTGCTCAACTCTATTCTTCAACTTCCAATGTATTTCTGAGCTACACTTTGTTCATGCTAGCATTGCCAACTTAGACTACTAAATTGTTAATCTATTATACTAATAGATCATTAATGTATTAGTATAATAGATTAATGATGACTGTACTTGCATTTCTTATAAAATTAATTTTAATATTAATATTCCATTCATTTATTATTAATATTCCATTCATTTATTATTGTAATTGATTATCAAATAATTTTATATTTTATTCATTATATTAGAACAGTGTCTGCGAAACTATGTGCCATGACACACTACTGTGCTGCAAGAGGTTCCAGGTGTTCTGCAAAAAATTTCAAAATATTTAATATAGAACATTTCTCAATCATAAAATTCAGTCCATTTATGAATTCACATGATAATAAAAATAATTAACTTAATGAAAAGTTGTAGCAATTATTATAGATATTAATATTGTTGCAATGTTTAACAAAAAAACATATCACATAGAGTAGACATGTGATTATCACGTGATCTTAAATTTCTATCCTTTGATTGGTTGTTTGATGGAACAGATACATGATACAATGAGGAAGAGGGGAGTAGGTATTGGTTATTGATATGTGAAATTAGTGTAAAAACATTATATTTCCTTTCTGTATTAATAATGTTGAATTGGTAAATAAATTATAATATTAATTATAAACACTTTTTAATAAGGAAAAATATTGTAGGGATGTTGACATGGACAAATTTTTATTGAGATATAAAAATAAAAAAGAGAGATAGAGGGAACAAAATGAAAATCATAATAAAATGTCCACCTCATCAAAATGAAAATATAATGAATTTTACATCAAATATTGTTTTATATTATCCGAAAGGATAACTCAGTTCCTTTTTGTATGATTTGTTTGACAGTGTACTCAAATGAAGCGATGGTTCCCAGCAAACTGCAGAATCATTTAATAACTAATTCTCACAACATAAGGACAAACTGAAAGAATATTTTGAGAAGCTGAGAAGAAATTTACAAAATCAGTCAAAAAGGCTGAAGACATTTTATTCAGTTCCTGATAAAGCTCAGATAGCTATGATTGCTCAGCTTTTGGCAAAGAAAAAAAAACCACATTCTGATGCTGAAAACATTATTTTACTAGCATTGAAAATTGCCATTGAGTCAATGATTAATGGTGAAGCCATCAAAAAAAATTGAACATATTTCTTTGTCAGCCCTTATGATCTTGCATAAAATTCAAGACTTCGCTAGGCATTGACAATTGGATCCAAGAACATTTTGCTGATGCAAAGAATGAACTTGAAAACTTGTGGGCCTTACAAATCAATGAAAGTACTGACATCAGCCACAAAGCTCAACTAATATCATTTCTGCAAATCATTAAAGGTGGTAAAATTATAAGTCAGTTTTTCTTTTGCTGTGAATTGATAGAAAGAATAACAGGAGATAATGTCTGATTTGGTGAATTGATGGGGATGTAGTGGCAAACTTGTAGTGTTTGCACTGATGGCAAGCCTTCTATGCAGTTAAAAAAGGCTGTGGCTCATATATTACAAAAAAAAATTTTATAAGTGAAGATTGTACACTGCATGATTCACTGTGAAGTTTTGTTGACAAAATCTCTACTTAATAAACTCCTGAAGATGTACAATGTTATTAAAGTGATTACATAAAATCAAATTCCCTCCATTGCAAACTTTTTGCAACTCTATGTGAAACTCTGGATTCTGATTTTAAGTGTTTTTTGCTTCATACTGAAGTATGATAGCTTTCAAAAGGAAAAGTGATTGCACAATTTAAACTTTAAAAGCAGAAATAATTTGTTTCTTGATGATGATAAATTCTGGATTTATATTTCCTCATGAGGATGATTGGTGGCTAAAGGTGACATTCCTCAACAATCTTTTCAAGAAACTGTATGCTTTAAATTTGAGTTTACAAGGACCAAATGAAAATAATTTTACAATTACAGGCAAGTTGAAATCTTTTGCTAACAAGTTAGTGCTGTGGACAAAAAAAGTTAAAAACTCAGTTTGATTGCTTTCCAGGCATAAAATGTATATTTATATAATTTAGAGCCATGTGTTAATATAATTATTTCTCAAAATCAATTTCATCCTTCTCATTAAGAAAATTATTATCTACTTATGTAATTTCGATAAAACAATATTTTATTATTGTTACCTATATTAATATTTTGATTCTTATTAATAAAATAAATTTTTTTATTTGGTGTGCTGCAAAACAAATTTCCCTTCTTTAGTGTGCCATGAAGTAAAAAAGTTTGGCAGACATTGTGTTAGAATATATAAAACTGAGCAGTCAGTTATGTTTTGAAGCATATTTTCTATTAACTTACACAAGGATCAATATATTCTGAATGTCAAAAGTAGGTGCCAGTCTATGTTTATATAAAAATTTATTTAATTTTATAGTGAAATTTGTTTTAAATTTATATTAATAAATTAATTAATTTTTTATAATCTAATTTTCTGCTTAAATTAATAAATAATTAAAAGAAAAAAAAAACGGAATAATAAATAAGCATTGTCGGTGTTGACACACACGCAGATGCATATGTATCGATAGTGACTAATAAATATGTTTTCCTGCTGACAGCAGGCCTACTTAAAGGGCTTTTCTGTTGTTCTTTTAACTTACTTGCCTCATTATAATTTAATGATTTATTATTATATTGAAGATATTAAAAAGCAATTAATTAATGTATCAAAAAAGACTTGCAACATTCCAATTTTCCAACTATTAAAAAAATATTGACAAATTTTAATGAAAGTAAATTTTAATTTTATTAATGATTATTTAATATATTAAATATTTTAACATCACTTTCCATTTTAATGATGAAATTTTAAACATTTTATAGGTTTTCTTGATACTTAGAAGCTTAATATGAAAAAAAAAAAAAAATTAAAGATTTAGCTGCAAATGTGAGTTTAGTTGTCATCTCTACATAAATCATGTTTTGTTTTTCATAGTATTCATCTAATTATTATTGTAATTCTTATTAAAAAATACTGATGCCCAGAAGCCATCAATTCATGTAACTAGATAATTCATTTTCAGTATTAATCTCGATTATTTACAGAGCCGGATTTGCATTTTTGGGGGTCCTAGGACGAGCAAGGCTTTTGGAGCCCCTAAAAATTCAAATCAGCTACTAATTTTAAGGCTCCTTATAACTTATTACTTTTTATCTAGTACTTTAATAAAAAAAACCCGTTTTTTTCATATTAAAAGTTTATAAAAGTTGAAAACTGATTGATAGTTTTGGGGCCCCAGAATCGCGGGGCCCTAGGACTCGGCCTATAGGTAAATCCGGCCCTGACTATTTAATATATTTAATTATCGTTAATTTTATTCTTAAAAATTGTATATCATCTAAATTTCTAAATTCTAAATTTATTTTAATTTAAAATTATAAAGGATCTATATGAGTGCTTCTTGATACGTGTGTCGCGATCTACTTTTTATGTGGAAAAATTCAAAAATTTTAAGAATTATAATTCGTATTTTTATTTATTTTTCAAAAGAGATTATTAAAATAATGTAACAAGTTAATAGGTATATTATGACTTCCCGTTTGCAAATATCGAAATGTAAATAATAAATTTTGTGATAGTGCTATAGAATGCCACAAATTTTAGTGTGTAGTGAGAATGTGTCGAGCAAACGAAAGATTAAAAAACACTGAGCAATATTATTTTATATTTTTATTATATGAAATATATTGCATTTTAATAATAAAATTTTTCTTATATATTTATATATGATTTACGCCAGCTGTTTTTTCATCATGGAAATTTAACACTATGATAGATATTGGAGAGTTGATGTGCTATTTAGGAATATGTGTGTTCAGTAAATATTTGTGTTGTATATGAATTCTTGAGAGAATAGAATATATGAGTGCTCAAACTTTGTACTCATACGCAAATCTATAAATCATAATTCACGGAATATCATAAATAAATACTATTAAACTATATTTCTTTAAAATAACGAATAGCTTACGGAATTTCAGTGATTTCGAAGTTGTTGGAAGGGAGACCCCATACTTCGTTTAATAATATTTGCATTATATATGCGACAATTTGTCAGTAAAAAATTGACATCGAGCTAGCAACATTTAATTTTATTCTAAAAGAAGCCTTTATAAGCTTATCACTTAATTATTGTTTTTAGAACAGTATTTGATCTTCTTAACAATGAAAATTTAAAACGTTTTATTCTTTTCGTATCTTAGGCTGAACTCACACGAACCACAACAGAACCACAAAATGGTGGTACCGTGTGGTTGTGTTGTGGCCGAAATCAACCACTCGCGAACCACTTATATGCGCAGTCGGTAAGGGACTGCGCGTATATATGCGCAATCCGTTACTGATTGCTGATTGAAAGGAAGCGCTGTCGGCGGTATGTCGCAGTGTGAGTTGCGCTCGACTACTTACGACCACAATTTTGTGGGTGATATCGACCGCGCGTTGGGACAGCGATTCAAACCGACTTCAGTTAGTGGTCGGGGTGTGAGTTGCGCTCGACTACTTACGACCACAATTTTGTGGGTGATATCGACCGCGCGTTGCGACAGCGATTCAAACCGACTTCAGTTAGTGGTCGGTCTGAGTTAGATTATGCGTTTCTATATTAATATAATGATAATTCACGACCGTTTTCAGTTTCTTGGTTATGGTGTGGTTCTGCTGTGGTACGTGTGAATTCAGCCTTAGATATAATAAAATTTTTTCGAAACTAAATTTTTATTTAATATTTGTAGATGTTTATACTGTATCAGTATTCTGCAATCTATGTGCTAAGGCAATCTATGTGCTAAGGCAATCTATGTGTTCTTTAGCACATGCTTCTAAACTTCTAAGCTTCCGATGAAAATGCAAATCCTGAAAGTCATAATTTTATTTTTATTTGTTTAGAAATGAACTCATGTCTTTCTTTACATAAAGAAAGACATGAAGATCAGAGCTCTGATCTGTTGAATCTCAGCCTTTATCTGACAGCCGATCATATCACAGATATGAGCAAATTATGGTAGACATTAGAATTCTCCGCTTCTTAGTAACCTCCAGTTGGAAAGCGGCGTAAAACAAAGGCAAAAAACCACTAGATGATTATCTAATTTTGTGAGAAAAATCATCTAATAACAATACGCTAACAGTATTACATAATTTCTATTTATAATCATTTTCATTTAAGACATTCTTCAGTTATACAAATGAAGAATCAAACTGTGCAAACAATGCATATTGTAGTTAGATAATATCCTAATGCATGTTATCTAAATTCTTTTATATTTTTAGATTAATTGTGTTAACATATTAGGAGACTAAGCATTTTTAGAATTGGTTATATTCTAAATTTTATCGAAATGTATCGAATAATGAGACACGAACAAGTGTTTGCGGAATAAGTGTGTATTTGGACTTCACTGTTCTCTTACAATCTCCATGCATTCATTTTAATTATGCACAAATTCTCAGTAGTTTTTAAGTACATTAAGAAACAACTGTAATAAAATGGCACTCTATTATTTCAACGGTAAGTTATTAAGTAGTATAATCATTCTAAAGCCCATTAAGGGATGCCAGAATCCGTGACAATCTGAATCAATCTGGGATCGAAAAGCTAGATTTAATCCACTTCTAAAAAATTTGGAAAAGCTGAGCTCAAGAGTCTATCCCAGATGAGAATCCCGAAGAACATTACGCTGGCTGATGGATAGATAAAATTAATAATATGAACAATACAATCCATATTTATTTTACCAAAAATGATTTTCTTTTGGCATTGAAACATCTGAAGAATACCGCTGCTGGACCTGATATGATACCTCCAATTTTTTATAGAAAACTTCCTTTATATATTATTGATACACTTACTTTTTTATGTAGACATGAAGATCAGAGCTCTGATCTGTTGAATCTCAGCCTTTATCTGACAGCCGATCATACCACAGATATGAGCAAACATGGTAGGCATTAGAATTCTCCGCTTCTTAGTAACCTCCAGTTGGAAAGCGGCGTAAAACAAAGGCAAAAAACCACTAGATGATTATCTAATTTTGTGAGAAAAATCATCTAATAATTTAATACGCTAACAGTATTACATAATTTCTATTTATAATCATTTTCATTTAAGACATTCTTCAGTTATACAAATGAAGAATCAAACTGTGCAAACAATGCATATTGTAGTTAGATAATATCCTAATGCATGTTATCTAAATTCTTTTATATTTTTAGATTAATTGTGTTAACATATTAGGAGACTAAGCATTTTTAGAATTGGTTATATTCTAAATTTTATCGAAATGTATCGAATAATGAGACACGAACAAGTGTTTGCGGAATAAGTGTGTATTTGGACATCACTGTTCTCTTACAATCTCCATGCATTCATTTTAATTATGCAGAAATTCTCAGGAGTTTTTAAGTACATTAAGAAACAACTGTAATAAAATGGCACTCTATTATTTCAACGGTAAGTTATTAAGTAGTATAATCATTCTAAAGCCCATTAAGGGATGCCAGAATCCGTGACAATCTGAATCAATCTGGAATCGAAAAGCTAGATTTAATCCACTTCTAAAAAATTTGGAAAAGCTGAGCTCAAGAGTCTATCCCAGATGAGAATCCCGAAGCTGATGGATAGATAAAATTAATAATATGAACAATACAATCCATATTTATTTTACCAAAAATGATTTTCTTTTGGCATTGAAACATCTGAAGAATACCGCTGCTGGACCTGATATGATACCTCCAATTTTTTATAGAAAACTTCCTTTATATATTATTGATATCTTGATTATAATATTAAAATTAAAAATTTAACAGTTCGAAACAGAGTTTTATATTATGATTTTAAGTTATTTTATTTTACTTTAAAAAATAATTTTTCTAATGTTAATATTTATTTACGTGTTCCAAAAAATAATCTTAGAAAACATAATATTTTTACTTGTGACAGTTTTAGATTGGAGATCTCTTTAAGATCCCATGAAAACAGAATTGAAACTAACCAAAACTTACTTGATGTTGATTTTTTTTAACTGTAATTTAGGTCATTATGTTAAATGTATTTATAATCTTTTTAATTGTTAATGTTATTTTTGTTTACTCACCAGTGACTTGGTTTTTCCAATTTGGTGACTTTTGTAGAATTAAAGAATTAAAGAATTGCAAAGAATCTATTCGGCTAAGATAGGTATTTGCTTGCAGTATGGAGGTCTTAGATCCGACTCGCATTTCTAGATCAGACCAGGGAATATCATTTTTAATTAATCCGATCAGATGTGCGAAGCCAGTTGTGGATTCTGGAATAATTTGATCACTTACAGAACCATCCAACATATCTTGAACCTTGAGTAAAATCAAATAAACAGATTTTTTAGAAGTGTTCTTTTATGGTATATAGTTATTGGTCATCTACTTAGATTTTATGGGTAATTATCCCTATCTATTCAATACCGTTCAAATATTTGTCGCTTGTTTGACATCGACTTCTTGACTGATTACAGTAAAACACTATATTGTGCAATGCAATATAACAATAGTCTTCACCTTCGGACATCTCTTAAGCAATAGGAGACTCGGAAAATCTGTTTATTTGGTTTTAACCAAAGTTCAGGTTACATTGGATGGTCTATAGTAATATATAACTAGAAACCGAAGAAATCCTGTTTTTAGAGAAGTTTTCCTGACCATCGATCCCCATCTTTTACCTAATCAGTCTATTCCATCACGAATGTGAACGGATTGATATAGGTTCTGGAACACTCTCACCGCTCTATACCTTCTGAGATTGAATAAAACAGAAAAAAAAATGTCGGCCGGAAATATATACCATACAGTATAAAATAACAATATATCTTTCCATCTGAAGGATCCGATAACCACTCCTTATTTTTCGGGTGGATCAGAGTTCGATCTGTTCAGTACATCAACTCTAAACATCGCTGGTCTCTCCAGTCTATAAAGGGTTTCTGACTCATCATTTAATAATTCTGTGCAGATCCGGCAGCATTAAATAGCAAATAACAATCGTATACAATATAAAAAAATATCTATTTTTATCTTATTAGTTTCTTCAAATCTCACGTCCCATTTAAATTGATGCCCCAGGCGACCGCTCAATTCAACTATATAGACGGTTCTCCTCAGACTGATACCAATATACTATATGTGTATATACAATCATAAATATAAAAAATTACTATTATTCAATATAATAATTAGTTATTTATATTATTAATATACTTATTAAAATTTAAAAATATGTAACTTAGCCTATATTTATTTATTATTAAACACAATTAAGATTTTAAAACTTACCATCTTTGATTAAAATAACGATATCACAACGTGTAATTAAATATTAGTCGTATCTTTGAAACTCTTACATGTATGAGCAAATACCGAACACACGGATAAATAAATTGGTATCATCGTCATACAGTCTGCTAAGTGCTATTTTCATCGCCAGGTGGCGTTTGGTCCATCCTATTCTGCATTTTCTCGTTTGGAAAAGTTTTTTTTTATGTAGCATTGTTTTTTTTTTTAGGAAAATAAAATTTTAGATTCAAAATATTAAAAAAATAATCTGATACAACTTTTTTATTATTTTCCATTTTATTTTAATAATTCTTTTCGAATTTTAATTAATGCAAAAGAAAATAATTACTGTATTAGTTTTTTAAACGATAATGAATTATTTATCGTTATTTTTAACGGAATGGAAAATAATTTAATGTTATTAATTAAATAATAATAATAATAATACGGAGAAAATAATAAAAAGTAAATAAATAAAAATTGAAAACACGAATCAACAAATATATTTTGTCAAAAAAAAATTATTCGCTCTTCTCTAATACAGACTGGCAGCAATTATTGCCTCACGCAGTTCGATCTCGTTTTCGTGTTGCTTCTCGAGGATGTCCACATACAGTGGGTGATAGGTTAACGAACACTTTCACGAAAGATTTTTTTTATGTTCGGATAACGAACACTTCACAGAATAAACTATGGAACCGCGGCTCCCTCGACGGTGTCTCTATCTTGTCATGGTGAGGGAGCTTGCGTGTTCAAATGACCCTGTGAGCTATGCCGGCGGAGCTTTGCTATTGGTAGGGTAACCTGAGAGAGTCCGCCGTATACATATTTCGTTCGCTTTGTGGACCAAGAGGTGGCAAGCGAGTTCGCACCCGAGTGGCAGGCAATGATTAAGCCGAGATTATTCTCGCAGACGTGCTCTGTAGTACCCTCGTAGGTGGAGCAGGGGCGCGGCCTTCTGGTCTGTATACAGAATACGAAATGAGCCTATTGGTAGGGTCTCCTGGACAGGTCGAAGGAAAGGAACCAGAACAAGAGAGCGTCACCATTCAAACTAAGGTGTGAGGTATGGTGCTGAGAGTTGAATAACACTGGGGTAGTAAAAAATGCAGTGTTCTTAACGATTCCTGCAGGACACCTGGCGAAACCTTGTTGTATTTAGCCTTCTACCCGCATTGGAGGATAATCGGGTGGTGCTCTTTGTTTCCTCCAGTCTGTTTTTCTTGCATGGATAGCAACAAAACTTTTTCTTAGGGGACTGCTTCTCCGCCCCGCCGCGGGGTTGGCAGTTCCAGTACTTCGGTTGAAGGAGCTGGGCTGTCAGCATGCCCCAGGGCGGTGGGACGGTGGAGCAGTCTTCCGTTTCTACTGACTCCGGAAGTAAACCTGGTCCGCGAAGGGCACGTTTGTCTAGAGCGGCTAGGCGAAAGCGGAGGAGAGTCTAGTAGGGAAGCTGCTGGTACCAGTGGTTCTCAGCTTCCACCTGGTCCGCGAAGGGCACGTTTGTCTAGAGCGGCTAGGCGAAAGCGGAGGAGAGTCTAGGAGGGAAGCTGCTGGTACCAGTGGTTCTCAGCTTCAGACTAACTAATTTTGGTAATAAAATTTTATCTATCGAAAATTCGAAATTAAACAAAACTTACAGTAAGAAGGAAAATAATAATTATTTCTGTATGTTTTCATTTTATTTATGGCTTAATAATTTTTTGCTACTTTTTTTTCATGCAAAGTCTTTGATGAGATCGTTATGATTAATCTTACGTACAGTGACGTAACCAGGTTTTTTTTTGGGGTGGGCCACACCGATGTGAAAGAACATTCTCCTGTATGCGCCTTGTTACATCGTATTTTGCGTAACAGAATGCTTGATGATCGGTTAAGCAATTTAGCAATCATGTCCATCGAGAGAAAAATCGTAAAAGCTCTCGATTTGGATAAAGTAATCGTCGTTTTGCAACATTAAGTAAAAATCACCGCATAATTTTATATTGAGCTGATATCAAATAAATTCAAAATATTGGTAAATATAAGTAACTTTTTGTTTATTCTTTCTAATCGCATTAATTAAGTACTGCGTAAAATGTGCAAAGAACGCGTTTTTCCGCACTTTGTAAATAAAGATTTTTATCGCTATTAGCGTGAAATTATGTGGGCTTAAATTAGACTTATGCTGCTTTTTGAGTTCTTCTTTGCATGAAATTATGTGGGCTTAAATTATACTTGTGGTTTTCATTTTCATTTTTACGGAATACAAAGCGTCTTTTGGATTATGAGAGGTTTTTTATTTTCATTTTTACGGAATACAAGGCGTCTTGGATTTTGTTACAGAATACAAGGCGTCTTGAATTATGAGCTGTTTAATGTATTCGGCAAATTTTCATTTTTACAAAACTCAAGGCATCTTGGGTTAGTGGAGTTAAACTTTTACAAAACTCAAGGCATCTTGGGTTATGTGGAGTTGAACTCTTGCAGTAAGGCGTCTTGGGTTATGTGGAGTTGAACTCTTGCGGTTTTCAATTTTGTGTTTCGGTTATATATTCAGGATGGGCCAGAACTTTCAATGCATGGGTCATGGCTCATCTGGGCCCACCCGTAGTTACATCACTGCTTACGTAACACGTCTACTTCAATACATAATAAAGATAAGGCATCCAGCCTGCCTTAATGCATAGTTGTTATGAGGGGATTTTTAATATATATCTGCTGAGAAAATTAACGCTCAGCTGAGCAATTTGTGACCATTAATGTTAAAAATATACGAAAGACAATATTTACATTTGGAAATGCACACTCAATATTGTCTTCTAAAATTATTTTATAAAGTTCAGCATAACTGAATCTTGTTTTTACATTTTCTGTTGCACTGAACTTATGGTATACATATAAATGAAATTGCTGAAGTTCAATTGAGAAATTACTGTTGAAGTCCTCTGGGTAAGCTTCAATCAGTTTTTGACAGCACAGAGAATACCTCTCAACATTACTAGATGATGAAGTGACATTATATGGCACATCACTTAGAAAAAAATCTCTGCTATTTCTTTGTATATATCTCTTCTCCTCTTCATCTCACTTTCAAGTTTGTCAAGAATTGTGCAAAAATTGCTGATACGAAATTTATCTCTGGCATTCAGATATACTTCTGGTGTATCTCCATCATTGGGTAGCTTCTTTCTGATACGTTTGCGAGTTATAGCTGCCTTGTAAATCAACATCTGGTAACATTTCCTTTGCATGTTTTTCATATTTCTCAAATTCATCTCGTAAAGTGCACAGTTGGACAGCTAATGATACATACAGATCTGCACATGTTTTTAAGTTCACATCCTCATTTTGTAGAAGTTTGCTTACTCTGTGAAAATTCAACATAAAAACGAATTCTAGCTCGTGCATCTTATCTGCAATATTATTTGCTTCTCTTCTAGCATCTCCCTTTTGTGACTGGTCTTCGGCTATATATTCTAATGCTTCTAAAATTTCAAAATTGTTATTATTGCCATAGCATGTGCCTCCCATCTTGTATCAGAGAGGGATTTTAAAGACTCATTTTTAATACGATCTTTAAGAATTTTCCACCGGCTGGTTGAGGCTGAAAAAAAGGTATAGAGTAACTGTACTGTAGAGAAGAAATTAACAGCCTCTTGACATCAGTCAACAGCACTTCGATCAACCGGATTTAGTGAATGAGCTGCACATGACACATATATAGTAAACTTGTTTCTAAAATTTTTTGCTGCATTCCCTTATAACGCCCAGACATGTTAGCAGCATTGTCATAAGACTGACTCCTATATTTTGAAAAATTTAGTCTACAAACTTCACATAAGTACTGCAACACTTGGTTTGCTATTTCCTCGCTGGTGTGACTTTTTATTTACAAAAAGGTTAAAAAGCGTTCAATAGGCTAGTCCATCTTATAATTACCTAAATACAACACTTAACTGATCGATATGTGATAGCTCTGGTCAGGGCCGCATTTATACTTTTGGAGGCCCTAGGCTCAGCCATCATTATGAGGCTCCCAAAAAACAAGTCTATTTCAGTTGGTTTGCTATTTCCTCGCTGGTGTGACTTTTTATTTACAAAAAGGTTAAAAAGCGTTCAGTAGGCTAGTCCATCTTATAAGTACCTAAATACAACACTTAACTGATCGATATGTGATAGATCTGGTCAGGGCCGCATTTATACTTTTGGAGGCCCTAGGCTCAGCCATCATTATGAGGCTCCCAAAAAACAAGTCTATTTCAGTTTTTTTGGTCAACAGATGACGCCACACTCCATTCAGGTAGAATACTGTGCGTCGGGGCGAAACAAGCCCTTCCACAGGCTGCCCACCCCTGCGGAGGGATCGGGGTGAGACCCGAAACTCGAACCCGGGTCCTCCAGAGTGGAAAGCCGAAGAGTTTCCATGCGGCCAATCCGGCCGACGTGACCCGAACCTTTTTCTTGCTGCAAACTTTCCGTAAATGAGTGGAAGGGAGTGTAAATATGTTCTTTTGTCATATATTTATTTATACCATCTCTTGATATTTTGAATAATCTGAAAAACTAAGATTATTGGTCAAGAAAAATAAAATTTATGCTGAAATGCTTTATCTTTATAGATTTTTATATATTTAGATTATGATGAGTGTTTTTGTAATTATTTTTATTTGCTTAGTGTATATATATATATATTATTTTAATATTTTAGGTAATCTGGTTTTGAAAATACCATGGAAAAATTTATATACAGCACCAGTTATTGCAACTATTGAAGGATTATTTATTATAATAGTACCTAATCTTGGTATGTAAAATTTAAATGTTTTTATTAAACTTTTAAAAATACAGTCGATTCTCGTTATTCACGATAGTTATGTTCTGTAAATTCTTCGTGAATACTGAATTTGCGAATACCGAACCATTGTGCCTATAGGAAATATAGAGTTAAGTTCCTACGAACCTTTCTTCCCAACATTTTCATTCTTGCTTTGTTTTTTTTTTTCTGTTTAAAGACATCTTATTTAATGTGTACTACAATACTTACGAATAATTACAATATATGCAGTGTACAGACTATATATACAGTATTATAATTACAGTAAAATCTTTATTTAATTTTTTAAAACACTAACTATGTAATAAATAAAATCTTATTTTTGAGGAGTAGTTATTTGATGTGGCAGCTGACACATTGTCATTGATTGCATAAAGTGGCTGATTTTATTAAGCAGCGATTTTATAAAGCAGTGGGCACTGTACTCCTTATTTAATATGTATTACAGTAATCTCTCAGCCTTGTCTGCATTGCTTTTTGCCTGAGATCTAAAATCTTGGCATAAGGAGCAAATGTGTAGGAAGTTAGGCACCTAAATTTGAGACTGCATTCAAGCAAAAAGTCATATTCTTTTTTTAGTAAATAAAATCTTATTTTTGATGGGTAGTTGTTTAATGTTGTAGGATGTTTGATGTGGTAGCTGCCACATTGTTTTAACTGAACTGCATTGAAAAACTGCGTCAGCATTGTCTGCATCACTTTTTGCCTTAGATCTTCTAAAATGTCGTCGTAAGGAGTAAATGCGCAGGAAGTTAGGTGCCTAAATTTGAGGTTCCGTTCAAGCATAGGATCACATTCTTCTGTGCTACCTGCAGTCTGTAGAGTGATTAAGGATAGGTAATGAGACTTTTCCGGCAGAACGACACAAAGATTACATTTGGTAACAAACAACTTCCTTTATTAAAGAGAGAGAGAGAGTTTACAGTGGTAACAGTATTCTTGCCACTCAGCGGGACTCTGCGAATAAGCACAAAAGGTCCGCAAAAATTGAATTTGTGGTTACAAATAAATTTTCGCAAATAGTCAAATATGGAATCCATGAATAACGAGAATCGACTGTACTTTGTTATCAAAATCTCTAAACACAGCTGCAATAAAGCAATTTGGATGGACCAGATTACAGTTTAAAATTCTATTGTTTGTTTTTGCCATAGACACATATACCATCATTAATATGGAACACGTTAAGGTATAGTCTCTTGAATTAATTATTTAGTTAGAAAAATGATCTAAAAGTATTCTTGATGAACCAATTAAAAAGATATCAGCTTTTTTATAGTAATATTTTTAAGAAATTCAGTAAATTTATAGATAATATATCATGTTTTTGCTTATAGGATCATTTATTTTTACCGAGAACCTGTCAAAGCCATATTTAGAAAGAACAATCAAAACTATAAATTATTGCTTACAATATAAAAATTTTAATCAATTATTTTTGTAAAATATAAGAAATCAGAAAAAAAAATTGCATAATATCTGTTTTAAAAAAACATTATTGATAGGATTTCAATATCTAGGGAATCCTATAAAAATGATATACTGTTAACAATTAGATAATATATAATAATTATTTAATTGACTAATTGTATCAAAAGAAATAATTACATGTAAAATTTCTAAATTATAAAGTTTATTTGCATTGAATCTTTAATACAACAGAATCTTGGAGTGGTGATTTTTAATATATTAGAAGTGAATTTTAAATCTTCTCTAACAATCTAAAAAAATTATATTTTAGAAATTACATTTTTGTAAATGTATAGTTCTTTTATAAGTTTATTTTATAATCTGAAAAAATGATCTTACCTCCAATGTATTATCTCGGACTAAATGAAATCTTATATGATCAGGATTTAAACTTTATTATTAGAGACTATATTATAAATAATTTAACTGGAAAATTTTTATCTTCCTGTTCAATCATGAAAGTGTTATACTATTAATTGATTCTATTCTTAATATATAACATAATTTTACTAAGGAAGCAATAAATCAGCAAACTTTAACTCAAGTACACATATCGGTTTGCACGATTTTTCCAGGAACGTATCTACCGTGTAAATCAAGGGCTGAGTGTACATCAATGAAAGTATTGTCCGTCGCTACCAATAACTTTTGCCCATCTTTCAAGTAACTGTTGAATGCCGTTGCGAAAAACTCATCTTTCGAGGCTATCCATTCGTCAATCCATTTTCGAACTTCGGTGTCATTTGAGAAGTACTGGTCGGCCAGGCCATGTGCCATCGAACGGAAGAGGTGGTAATCCGATGGCACGATATCTGGGCTATACGGCAGGTGAGGTAAAACATCCCAGTCAAACGCCTGCAGTATGTTATTGATCGACTTTGCCACATGAGGCCTTGCGTTGTCATACAGGAAAATCACCTTATCATGTCATTTGGTGTATTCTGGCTGTTTTTCCTTGATCGCTTGGCTTAAATGCAACAATTGTTGTCCATACAATTGAGCATTAACTGTGTGCCCTGGTTGTAGAAGCTCGTAGTACAAAATATCCTTCTTGTCCCATCAGACACACAGCATCACTTTGCCACCGTAGATGTTCTGCCTTGGCGTGCCTCTTGAGGTCGATGGGAACTCTCCACGCTGGGCATACACTTTTTTGTGTTTTGGATTACTAAAGTGGATCCACTTTTCATCCCCAGTAACAAAACAGTGCAAAAAACCTTTCCTGTTTTGACGTTGGAGCAAAATTTCGCACGACATGAATCGCCGTTCGACATCACACAACTTCAGCTGGTGTGGATCCAATGTCCCTCTTTTTGAATCATATCCATGGTGTGCAAACGCTTGGCAATTGTTGTGCAATCCAGTCCCAATAAATTGGCAAGCTTTTCTTGGGTTTGGCTTGGGTCTTGGTCGATCAAAACCTCCAACTCATCGTCTTCGAACAATTTCACTGCGTTTGTGGTCTTCAACTTCAAAATCACTGTCTTTAACACGGTGAAACCAATCATGACATGTTGTTTCACTAGGAGCAGACATACCAAAAGCATCCAGAAGCATATCATGTGCTTGAGCTGCAGTTTTCTTTAAATGAAAGCAAAAAAGTAATGCTTCCCGCAAATGACGCTTATTCGGTTCAAAATTCGACATTTTTATGTGCGAACAGCAAATGACAATGTAAAAAAATCGCTAATTTTTTGACGCAGTCTTATCGACAGATTGTTAGGCTTAGAGAATGACGCTTCCGTCGTGATAGATTGCGTCATCATTTACGTCTAGAGCCATCTGTTGGAAAACAGCGAGAACTTTTTCACACACCTTATAATGGCTAAGATAAATTTAAACATCTATAAATTCACTATACAGAATGTCCTGTATTCAAGATATATTTTAAAATTTAACCAAAGATTAACAAACAACTCTAAATAATTCCTAGTAGAATATTTTTGAATTAAATTGTATTTTAATAAATTACAGGCAGTTTTTGAATTACAAAAGTAATTTGTAATTTTTTACAAGGAACCCACACTATTGAAACCCTTACATACACTGTATTATTAATATAGCCTATAAATCAGGGGCATCTATTAATTTTTATGTAAAATCTACTTTTCAATAAATATTCATCTCTGAGCTATTGTTCTAAAAGAGAATTCTTCTATAAAAATGTAGCTTAAAACAATATTGATATTGTCTTTAAAATTTAAAAATGCATTTCCTAAGTTTTGTTGATTTTGAAACACTATTACTACTTGATATATACTTTGTATTTCAAAATTTAAATAAAAGGAAAACAATAATTTAAAAAATTCAAAAAATTTATTATAAAATAATTTATAAGAAAAATAAAAATGCTTCACCTGAAAATTAATAATAGTGATTATTTTTATTAGTAATAAATGTAAAGATGCCTACAAAGAATTATTTCTTAGTCATAAAACTAAAGGAACTTATATAGATAATATACTAAATCTCTAACTAAACTCTATTAAAATGCATTATTTGTTTGACATGACATGTGTATAATTTTTGTAATTTATGTGTAAATTACTCATTGGCAATTGACTAAAAATCATTACATGATCAGCAGATAGATTGTGATTGATCTTATGGATATTCCTATTATAAATGGACCAATTTGAAGTTTCTTATTTCAGGGACTTCAATAAAAAGTTCTGATTATAAAACAAAGTTTATTTTTTTAATGTAAACTTGCAAAGTCGCAAATTAGAATGAATTTACGGTTTATTTTAAGCTATTTTATTAGTTATATTGCAAAGTCGCGAATTTTAACGAAAATCAATAATACTAAATTACAAAATAAACCTAACGGTTCTAACAACTCTGCAATCCAGAATTTGGCCTGAGCTCAGGTCTTTAAACTCTAACTTAAAAATAATTAACTCCAAAAATAATCTAACAACAATGTAACGTCTAACTGACGAAACAAAATTGGAAATCGGAACTTATAACTAAAAGTGCCAATTAAGTGTTAGAAGTAAAACGAACAAACGATGTTAGAACTTACACTAAGAAATTGAATAAATTTTCAAACAAGTTAAATAACAAACAAATATAAATTTATTTAAACTCAGAAACACTTACAAAGTGTTAATTAAAGTTTTATTTAAACTACTAATAAGCACAATGAAATAAACAACAAAACTTATTTAATCCAATTCAAATATCAACAATCAATTATCCACAAAAGGAACCTTAAATATTACTTAAATTCTATTACTTCCACTTCCGATACAATCATCGATCTTTACAAGAACTCAAATGTCACTCGCCAATTTTACGTCTGGAAATTCAACACCTTCATTGGCTGTTCGGATGCATCCACTTTTATACTCGAGTGATGAACACTTCCGCACTTCACCTTTTTACAACTTATACATAACAAGTTCAAAGTTATTAGCCTCATTTGCATACTTACACGTAACAAGTTCAAAGTTATCACTTTACAGGGTTAAATTCATTTATGTCATTATCTTTACAATTAATTTATATATCGAACAAAACACCCATACGGATCATTCTTATTTTCACACATCAGTTCAGTGGTAATATTATGTAGATAAGATACATTATTAACCGGGATAGCTCTTCCGGGTACGGGCGCCGTTCCCGTATTATCATTAACCGGGATAGCTCTTCCGGAGACGGGTTCCGACTCCGTATCATGTGATTGCCAATTACGACAAAGAAGATGGAAGTAAGTTAACTTTTAAACTAAAATATAATATGTTAGCATATAAAAAAATATAATGATAAATAAATAATAGAGTGCATAATAAAATAAAAATAGGACAGGTCAAAGTCAACTTCCTCACAAACTTAGCCAAAATCTATTGAAATACGGCCATAGTAAGTTAAATAACTGTGTAATTTTACATTACATTGGTAAATGTTATGCTATTGTATTGTTTGAAATTTTCTAAAATTTGAAAATGAAATGACTCATTCGTAAATATGAAAATTTGTAACTCAAAGAGTGTATGTATTTATAAATTTGAACTGCAGTCTTGCTATCTGTTATTTTAATAATTAATTAAAATAATAAATTATAATAAAATAAAAAATAAAAATAAAATATTTAGTCATTATATTATTACGTTTTAAACTAGCCATTGTGGCAGTACTACAGAAGGTTGATTATCATTTATAACGTGATATTGCTTCTTATAATCTTGTATAATTATTGACTCTGCAATTTTTATATCTTCAGATTTCGTTACTTGTTTAATAATTTTTGCCTGGTCCCAGTGGATGGTGATGTTATATTCATAAAATGAACTGGTCAGAGCAGTGTCAAAGGTCGCGGCTTCTATCGACCGTTTATGTTCTCTAAGCCTCGTTCTGAGACAACATTTCGTGC
The DNA here is from genome assembly GCA_000484575.1 of Olivierus martensii. NCBI lineage: Eukaryota > Metazoa > Arthropoda > Arachnida > Scorpiones > Buthidae > Olivierus > Olivierus martensii. The sequence goes on along the minus strand of AYEL01079778.1, from coordinate 7,907 downwards.
TGCCTATGTATACTTCGTCTCTTTTTAAATCCGACCGTTTATGTTCTTTAAGCCTCGTTCTGAGACAATGTTTCGTGCTGCCTATGTATACTTCGTCTCTTTTTAAAGTAAAAAACTGAGCGGTCTAAAGGTGGTATAGAAGGTTTGACATTTTTAACAGTATGGTATATCGTATCAAGCGTGTTAAAAGTAATAATAACATTAATGTTCTTGCTAAGTTTTTTATGTTCGAATTCTTATACGTTGTGCTGAAGATGGCTTAATAAAGCAGAAAGATCTTCAAGTTTAATAAATTTATTTTCCACTTTTAATAATTGAGCTGAATTATTTACATTAATTAAATAAATTTAGATTAAAGTGAGACCAACTAATAATTAATTAATTATTAAAATAAAATGATAGTAGTAGTATATTTCAAATTTATAAACAATTAAAAAATTAGTTTAATTCAAAAGTATTCTGCTAGAAGTTATTTAGCTTGCTGCCATTAGTTCATTTATTCTGACTTGGAATTATCATTAGAACAAGGGTGTTAAAATAAATTTATTTATTTATTTTTTTAACACAAAAAAATGTAAAATTATACATATCAAATCATAGTACATAAGCTTAAAATATTTTTGTTAATAATACTTATTATAATTATTAAGTATACAAATAAAACTTTTTTTTAATTAACCATAAAAACTCAATATATTTAAAATAGTGGTAATAGTGGCATTGAGCTGCAAACAGAGTGGCCAGTTCATATTGGCATTCTTATTATATCCTCAGTTTTGCTCACAGTTTTGCAGAATTCAACAACATGAATATTTAACTGATTCATAATTTAAGAAAGTGCCAAACAAAGCTTTTAAAGTTTTGAATAATTTTGAAAGTTTTATGCAATAAAACTTCCCAACCTGGAGAAATAATAATTAAATCTGGAGTTTAGACACTGTATATGAAAGTATTTGATAAACTAGCATTTAACTGAGCAGCAATAGTTTGTTTTCACTAAAAAATACTAATTTATAAAATACTAATCAGCAAAGATTGACAAGAGCAGAAGGAAAATTCTCAAAATATATATGAAAATTCAGAGAGATAGCAATACTGCAAAGTCATTAATTTCAATGAATACCAATAATAAAAACCTAAATTCGACTTAACGGTCTAAATGACTCTACAATTCCAGAGTCCAGCCTAAGCTCAGGTCTTTTACTATTTCCTAAAATAAATATAATCAAGTTAAAACAATTTATCAATAATAAACGTCTATCCAACAAAAACTGGAACCAGAAAAACTTACAACTAGAAGTATCGAATAAGTGTTAAATCTAAAATGACAAAACGATATTAGAAACTTATACTAATAAATTAAATAAATTCTCAAACAAAGTTAAAATAATAAAATATAAATTTATTTCATCCAAAACATTCACAAAAGTGTAAACAAAGCTTTATTTAAAGCAATAATAAAGCACAATTCAAATAACCAACAAAAATTATTTAATCAAAGTTCAAATATCCAAAATCCAATTATTCACAATAAATATAACTTTAAATCTTATTTAATTTCTAATACCTCCACCACTGATACAAATTTTAAGCAATTTTAGATCTTTACAAGAATTCGATTGTCACTTAACCAGTTCTACTTTGATACAAACACCTCCCTATGTTGTTAGACACATATGGTTTTATACTTAGTGATGTACAGTCCCAAGCTGAGCTCATTTACATAATGTCATGTAATAATATCAAATTTATTAGCTTACAGAGTAATCAATTCATGTCATTCTCTTTACAATTTAATTATACACCAAACAAAACATCAATAAGAGATCATTTTTATATTCTCACATGGGATCAGTGTTAAACTTATTTAGATTAGATGATGTCAATAGTCAAGAGAACTCATTCGGAAGACGGGTTCCCGTTCCATAACACATGACTGCTAACTACTGAGACAGATAACGTGAAAAATAAGCTAACTCTTAAACTAAAATATAATACGTTAAATAATAATGATAAATAAGAAAAGAGCATAATAAAATAATAACAGGATAGATCAGAGTTAACTTCTTCACAATACTAATTTTTGGTTATGATTCCTCATTCTCCTAGTTATAATAGTTCATGATATAGTAGCTTATAATTTACTTTTATAATATAAAATATATAGTTATATTTTTTTTATGAATTATGATATAGATGCTCCCCAATTTAGACAAGATAGATTTATATAAATTAACACAATTTTTATGATAAAATTAAAAAAAAGTTATAATTGTTGTACAAAGCCTATATGCAGTGAAGATGATATACATTGTAGAGCCAAAAAGATGCAAACATTCATCAAATACCATGCAATATCTATTTTCATTGAAATGATTGATCTGAACATGACATAGTGTGGACACTATAAGATTGTGGATAGATGCAGGATTCATATTCTGCCACTCCCTCATTGGCATTTCCACCTTGTCGTGGTGAGGGAGCTTGTGTGTTCCAAGGATCCTGAGAGCTATGGTGGCGGTAGCTTTGCTACTGGTAGGGTCTCCCATGCCAGACAGGTTGGAAAGTAAAGGGGCCAGACTAAGAGAGCTCTGCCCAAACTAAGGTGTAAGGCATTGTGCTGAGAGTTGAGTGGCACTGGGGTAGTAAAAGATGCAGAGTTGCTAACGATCCCTTCAGGGACCTGGCGAAACCATGTTGTAGTTAGCCTTCCACCCGTATTGGAGGATAACCGGACAGTGACTTACTGTGTTTCCTCCAGTTCGTCTTTTTGAATGGAAAAAGATTCAAAAATTTTTAAAACTTTGTCTAGGGAGCTGCTTCTCCGCCCCATCACAGGGAGGGTGGTTTTGGTGCCTCATCTGAGGGTACAGGGATCTTTGGTGTGCCCTAGGGTGATGGGACGGTGGAGCAGGCTCCCGGAGTCACTATTGCCTAGTCCACAAAGGACACATTTGTCTGGAGCGGCTAGGCGAAAGCGGAGGAAGGCTAAGAGGGAAGCTACTGGCATCGGTGGCTTTCAGCTACCGCATGGCACTTACCAATTAGCTTCTTTGTCTGATTCTCCTGCTGGCAAGAGAACCAGATCTGTGTTGTCTACCCCCTCTTCTGAGGAGGTTAGGCCTACTAAGCGGTCCCAGGGCTTTCGGCCCGAATCTTATATGGAAGCTGTGACTTCTGTTTGGTTAGACATCATTAAGGAGGGTTAACCGGACTGCAAGATGGTGTCTGCTGAGGTGGATCTCATTTTGGATAGGATCCTGAGCAGTGTGGATGGTATCCCTTCTGGGGAGATCTTGCCACTGCTTAAAGGTTATACCCTAGACAAAGGTGCACTCATTTATACTTGTATAAATGAGTTCACCTGTCAGTGGCTTACCTGGCTTTTGGATGGGTGTATTCTTGGGCAAGGGATTCGTTTAAGGGTTATTCCTGCGATGAACCTTCCCAAGCCTGTGAAGATGGCTTATCGTACTGCAGACACACGTACGCAGCATGTGCACCAACTTTTTGCGCGACTCCAAGTATTCAATCCGGGGTTCAAGACTGAAAACTGGAGGGTCATGGGTTGTAGTAGGGATGCTAAAGGACAGTGTTTAATTCTGATGGTAGATCTTGCTTCGGCAAAGGCCATCAAGGTGGTCAATTTTAAGGCTTTTTCTGGGGTTGATCAGGGTACCTTTAAGGTCCTTTCGGATCCCAATTCCAAGTCTGGGAGACCGATAGCTTCAGTGATTGCTCCTGAAAAGGGGCATGAACTGATTGGGCTCACTGATAAGGATTGGGTCTCTGGGGGTACCACTGGTCCTTCCGACACCCAGTCAATGGAGGAGGGCATGGAACTTTGCCCACCTTAGGTCCTGTAATGTCATGGGTTTGAGGGTGATTCAGATCAACCTCCAGCACTCCCCAGCCACTTCCGCCTTTTGGGTCGGCTGCTCGTGGAGAGCTGCTATGACCTTGCTCTTATTCAAGAGCCGTGGCACTATAAGGGCCAAATACGGGGGCTTCACTGAAGGAAGGAAAGTTGTTTTCTTTTACTTCTTGTACTTCTGATAGTGGTCCTCGGACTTGTATATTCACTAGGAATAACATACATGTTTCACCCGTTTGGATTACTGTTCAAGGGATCTCACTACTGTTCGGATAATGCTAGATGAGGGGGGTGCTAGTAGGGAATTTATTGTTTCCTCTGCTTATTTCCCTTATGATAAAAACGAACTTCAACCAACGCCTGAGTTTGGGTTTTTGGTGAAATTTTGTCAAAAGAGTCATTCTGATTTATTGGTTGGTGTTGATGTTATTATTATTATTATTATTATTTATTATTATTATTATTATTCAATAATAATTCATTTGTTTTCTTGGTTTCATTTATATATTAGGGAATTAAGGCTTACAATCTGGACCAAATTGTTGATATTTATTATTTATTAACAAATGGTAAGTTTAATTTAATCTTAAATAGCAATAGTAACAGAATTTACTTGAAATCAATTAAAGCAGTAAATGTAGGAGATGAAAAAACAATTTATTTGGAGAACATTTTCGGCTATTCGATAGCCATCATCAGTCAAACATATATAATAGAACAAAATGTATATTAATAGAACAAAATTAAAAAATACAAATTGCAGTAGAAATTATAAAAAAAAAATTTTAAATTAAATATAAATAAATGTATAAATATCAAATTTAGTAAATAAAGAAGAAGAATAAAAATTAATGAATATAAAATATATAAAATAAATAAATGAATAAAATACAAATAAAAAATGTTAAAGTTGGGATTGTGAAGTTTCATGAATAAGCCATTTCCACGCTGAAGGTATAAGAATGGGATCGTTCTTATTAATAGCGGTGGAATTATGTTGACATTTCTCGATTTCAATGGCTTCGTATTTGTCAGGAATGCATTTTATTAGCATGGCATTATTCCAATCAATGTCTAAATTATGTTCGAGGAAACGTTTAGTAAGAGCTGTGGTGGTATTCTGATAACGTAAGCTTTGTTTGTATTCTTTGATCCTAGTTTTAAGATTGCGGGATGTATAGCCTATGTACACTTCCTCCTTGTTGAGATTTAGATTTTTGAGGGGGATTTTATAACCCCCTGGCTAGTTGATAGAGGGCGTATTGTCTTTGTCATTATGCAGCAAATTGAGGAGCGTGTGTTTCCGTTCAAAGGCGAGTTTACGTCTAGTGCAACGCTCAATCATTTTACTTCAATCTACCACCACTCTCAGGAATGATTGAGTGTTGCACTGGACGTAAACTCGCCTTTGAACAGAAACACCCACTCCTCAATTTGCTGCGTAACGACAAAGACAATACGTCCTCTATCAACTAGCCAGGGGGTTATAAAATCCCCCTCAAAAATCTAAATCTCAACAAGGAGGAAGTGTACATAGGCTATACATCCTGCAATCTTAAAACTAGGATCAAAGAACACAAACAAAGCTTACGTTATCAGAATACCACCACAACTCTTACTAAACGTTTGCTCGAACATAAGTTAGACATTGATTGGAGTAATGCCATGCTTATAAAACGCATTCATGACAAATACGAAGGGTACGTATACGAAGCCATTGAAATTGAGAAATGTCAGCATAATTCCACCGCTATTAATAAGAACGATCCCATTCTTATACCTTCAGCGTCGTGTGAGAATCGCGACTATTTAATTGTATAGTGCGCATTTTCTTTATGATGAACTATTAATGGTATAAAGAAATAAGTTAAAAAAAAGAAACGAAAAGAAAAGTGAAGTGTAGATGGATGAAGTTTCTCGTTCACTACGGAAACTTCTCCCAATAAATAATACGGAAAAAGGATAAATTTAATATAATTATAAATAAAAGAAATAGTTTTGTGAAATAATACATAAACATCCTCAGGAAGATGTTAATTTAACGATAAACAATCGATTAATGTGTCTCTATTATCAGCAGAATTTTATATACAAAAACATAAGTCTCAACGAAACACGAGACATTATGGCGACGACGCGAGATCAAATTGCGGGCAGGTATCGCCAGGAACGAGATAATGTAAACGAAAGGTTAACTTTGTAAAAACAAAGTACGTGGGAAGGAGAAAGAAAATAGGTAAGGGAAAAAGTCCAGGACAGAGTCAGAGTCGGGAGAGTCCGAGAGAAGGTACCAAAAAGGAAGGTGTGCGCCGAAAGCGATCCGAGGATCCATTAAAAATCACAAGTTGTGTTAGTGCATGTGTGTACACCGAAAGGAACTAAAAAGAAATAAAGGAAGAAATCGTCAATAAGAAAGAGAAAGAACTGTTCCAAGGAAAGGTCAATTTGTGTTTAAAGGACATTTTGACAACAAGGACTTTAAGGACTATTAATTTTTAAGGTATTTATCCTCCGTTTTATTGCAATGTGCTGCACCCTGTGTTCGGGTCAGCAACATTTGTAAAGAAATCTCTCTCTCAATAAAGATCCAGGTTTGTTTTCAACCGTATCGTTGTCAGTCATTGCATCACTGGAGATATTTCTCCTCTCCGTCCTTATCCACGAAAGCGCCACATATCCGCGTTTTTGGCTATAAATATCCTGACGCCACAGTCGCTCCGCGGACCCCACAGTCGAAATGGCTTATTCATGAAACTTCACGATCCCAACTTTAACATTTTTATTTGTATTTTATTTATTCATTTATTTTGTATATTTTATTTTCATTAATTTTTATTCTTATTTGAAAAATCGGTCTGTTCCAAACAAATGTTTATACTTATTTGATGTGCCCAGGCTTTGAGATTAATGTGCACAATGAGGTTATTTTTGTGAGCTTCCAAAAATTTTTCATATAAGCAATTTTTAAGCTTCTTTATGCCACTTTCACGATCCATTTTCATACTCTCTATTTGTTTATAGATCGATCGAACTTGATAATTACTCTTTAACCATGTGAAGCAGTTTTTCAGTGATGAAAAAGCTCTCCATTTGTTAGTAGACGGTTGTTTGGCAAATTTATGCACCGCTCATTTTTGCTCCCAAGATATTTTGGCATGTTCCTGTCTTGGTCGCTTTTCAGATGATGGAAAATATGCTGATGACGATAATGATTGTGAAGAGCTTAATTCTTCACAAATGTTAGCGTCTTCTTCAACAACACCGTCATCTTCATCTAATTCTAAACTGGTCTCGGTGTGAATTTCAGTTTCATTCTGCCCGTGATAAAGATCACGGAGAATTTGGACAATATAGTTAATGACTTCCTGTTTACTCTCAATTTCTTCACGACTATTAGTGATAGCTGTCATCGCTTCTTTGTCAGGTCCCTGCATCAACTGATCTCGCACATAGTCAAGCACTGTAAACGGATTGAGTTCTTTGGCCATTTTCATTATTGTTGTGTCCGCTAACTGGTAAAGCGATTAGCGGATGTGGTAAAGTCATTAGTGAGCAAATGACATAGTCTCCTTCACCAGCAATATGAGGGGACACAAATGTAAATAGTCAGTGTTTGTTAGAATCCAGAAGTAGATAGACATGTAGGAATAGTATGAAATAAATAGTTTAAGAAAATGGCTATCTTTTGCTTTATTGAAAAGCTCCGCAAAAAACCCACAAAAGTTGGTGACAAAGGAACACAAAAATTATCTACGAGAATGCTAATAAATTAATGCTATTAATAATGTAGGTACATTATTTTATTTAATGTAATTTCATTAAAATAATAATAATAATATAATAAACGGTCGCCATCACCGAACAACAAACATTGCGAGCAACCAGTATCACGTGATGCGTATGTTGCATCAGCGGAAGTGACGAATTATTTAAATTTAATTGATATAAAAGAACGCAGAGTGTGAGCTTTAGGTTCCAATTTTTTGCATATATTAATGTCTTGCCATAATCTATCAACCTGCCACATTTCATC